>CAUYSK010052048.1:0-22870 GCA_963575035.1 Avahi laniger | reverse complement strand
CCCCTGATAAATGAGGCAGAGGAAAAGAAAGAGGAAGGAGCTTGTGAAGAGGCCACAGGAAGAACAGGAGAAGGTGATATTATTATTAATATATAATCTTGTTCTCTCCACCTGGAATGCCTTATCCCTGGGACACCTTTTCCCCATGCCCACTTCTCTGCCTAGGACCTTCTATTGGTTCTTTAAGAACTCAACTCAGATGTCACTTCCCCTGAGAAGCCTTCCCATATCCCATCTTCCCAACCTACAACCCTCTGGAATCCCCAAAAAATTTGCTCAGATTTCTATTATAGCCCACGTTATATTATAAAGTGTTCATTTTCATACCTCCTCTTTGTACTAAATTCAGAACTCCTCAAGGGCAAGGACTATGTCTAATTATTCCTTGTGGTTCCACTGCTTAGCTCAGCTCATTGGAGGTGCTCAGGGAAAGTGAAATTGAATGAATCAATCATCATACGTTGAGGACCCTCTGTCTTACCAAATACCATGCTAAGAGATGTAAAGTTAAAAAGATCAGGCCTTTGGCCCCTAAAAGTTCATAAAAAAATTGATGATGTGTTCCTATTTTTAAATTTACATTATAGAAATCCAACACAAACTAGTTTAAAAGGAAAAAAGAATGTAGGCAGGGGACAGAATTTATTTGTCCTAGGCAGGTTACTTTATTAATAGTTTCAGGAATAGCTGAATCTAAGATCCAAGGGTTTCCAATAATTTTATCCTCCAGATTAGGTCTCTTTCTATATAACCTGCTATTGGGTGGCCTCATCCTCAGGAATTTTTGTTTTCCATGTGAAACCCCCTCACAGCTCCATGTTTACATCCAACTGTAGCAAAAATAGAGCCTTTTATGTCAATGATCCAAGCAAAAGTCCTAGAAGTAATTCTCATTGCTTTTAATTAGGTCACCTGCCCTTCACTGAACCCATTATAGTAACTCTGAATAGGACTATGTCACATGCCTACCTCTGGATTTGGAAGTGGGGTTGACCCAATCCAAATCATATGGATTAAAAGTGAGAGAAGGTTGTTCACCAGAGGAAAATCAAGTTGCTGTCACTAAAAAGGGGAGAAGATATTAGGCAAGTAAAAAACCAACACATGTCCTCCACAGAGGAGATGTCCTATACATCAGTAATTATATGGTGAGACTAGGACCGATGCTTGTCTTAAGTGCTGATAGCCAAAGATTAGACAGGAGAAATGGATCACTTCAAGGATAGCTGTTCACAAACACCTTCTAGGAGGAAGCCTATGAACTAGGCCTTTTGGATAGGTAGGATTATGGTAGACAAAGATGAGGAGGACTTTCAGATACATGGAAAGGCATGAACAAAGACAGGGAGGTAAGGATCCTTTGGAGGTTTTCCAAGTTTTCTGGGAACTTTTGGGAATTAATTCTAGAACTTTGGTAGGGGGCTAGATCTATAGTCTAATAAGTGGTAATCCTTTATGCAGATTTATTCCATATATGATCTCAAAAAAGAGTAATTTTGGCACGCACCAGGAGGAGGATTATTCTTCCCATGTTACCTACGGGGCAAGTGAGGCCTAGTGCAAGAGATGCCTGCTGAGAATTCACTCTCTTGTGTCCAGAGAAGGAACAACATAAGAAGCCCAATTTCTGCCCTCCAGTCCAGGACTGTACCCCTACCCCCACCCACAGTAAAAATAAAATCTGGGGTTGAAAGTCACCAGGACACCAGCTGTGGTTCAGCCTCAGGGCCAGCCTGAGGACGCCTTTGGAGGAAGCTGTGGGAACAACCATATAGGCAGAAAGAAGGTATCTGACTTGCATAATGGCTAAGAGCAGAGACTCTGGAGTCAGGCCTGGTTTTGATTCTCAATTTCATGAGTAAAGGTGTTACCTTGGGCAGATTATGTAACTTCTCTAAGCCTTAGTTTCCTCATCTGTAAACAAGGTAAAGAACAATACCTATCTTATAGGATGGTTCATGAGGTCTGAATGAGGTATTGCATATTAAGAATTTAGCACTCTCCTCTTCGTCTGGTCTGGTCTTCTCTTCCTCATCTGGTCTCATCTCTTCTTCTGGTCTAGTCTCCTCTTCCTTATCCGATCTCATCTCCTCCAACTCTGCTCTTTTTGATCTTCCCTATCCCTGGAGAATCTTGAAAGAATATGGTATACATTAAAATTTCTGCCAAAAATATTTGTACCCCTGTAATACTTTGAAATAAAAAAAAAGCTCTTCATGACAAAATATAAATAAGCCAATACTTAAATTTCTGCTGAGAAATGCTGATCCTAGTCCAGATGTCTTTACAATAAGTGAATTGACATCCATGAAAAGCCATCTATCCTGTATCTTATTCTGTAAATAATCTATAACTGATCTGTGATGATAAATGGCCTTTTCATGTGGAATATCAAAATAGTTTAATATTGTAATGGAAACTTTCATAGACCAAGCCTTAACCAAAGAGGTCATAGCTTATATAACCATATAGAAGAGAAAATTATAGGCACTATAGGAGTCTAGAATAAGTTTCTTTAATTTTTATTTTTATGTTTTCACTTTGTATACAGTGCTCTGTGGTACTCTTAGAACACTGTACATGTGGTTTCCCATTTCATCCAGGTGGTAGTCCAGGCAAGGGAATAAAGGCAGAATTGGCCCTGGCAGTGATAGTGAACCTTAGATAACGTGGACATTCAGCTTCATGAGCTGGAGAACACAGCACAAGAAGGAGGCATAAGTAACGTTGATCTGTTTCCAATTCCAAGCATAGCCCTGCTCCAATGCTCTTGTTAACAGCCAGCTTGTACTTTGGGAAGGTGTATTCCTTTGTTATACTTAAGTAAAAATAACTGGGAAGAAAACATTGCTAAAAAACAAACAAGCAGTCATCCAAAAAAATCCAGCATAATAATATGTGCCAGAGCTAAGAAGAAATGCTTAGGGGATTATCCCCTCAGGGCTGTTTCTCTCCAATAAAGCAGGTAATTGAGAGCTAACCGTCTTGGTTTTAGATTCAATTCTAGTAAGTCACACTAATTAATGCACTTGATTTGATATTTTATACTTGAATTTAATCACTAAATTATGCAGATTTATGGAGAACTGGACACAAATGAATACTTGGAACAAATAGCCCTGATGATTTTTTAAAACAGATCTGTAATATTTTACCATAATTTTAGATTGATAATTTTTTCCATGTGTGTAAGATCTTTTTTCTAAATGCCCTTTGCTTCATCCTCTCTGGGTTACTTAAAGAACACTCCTTTATTTTTTTTCATTTGTGGGAATTGGATCGGTTCTGTCATATTTATGCCAGACTTCTCTCTAGCACTAAACTCCCCTCTTTCAGTTAATTCTCTTTTGTTTCCATAACTTAGGATCGTTCAAGGTTTTGAGCGTGGACGACATTCATTTGCAGAAAGAGAGTAATGATCAGAAAGAAAAGTAAATAAAATTCTTTTTTCCTTTAAAATATTATCAGTCTGCACTTGACATCAGATTATAAAAAAAAAATAAATTTGAAGTATTTCAAGTTTGGTTATTTTAATAGAGTCTTCCTGATAATTTTAAATGGAGTAAGGTTATAAAATGTATATGAAATATTATAAGCTGGAGGCTGTGGGGACAAAAGGAAAAAAATTACATTGAGAGTGGGTGAGCTGAGTGCTGTTTGTAGGTCAAGCGTGTGTTCTTGCTTAGAGGGACAGGAGTAATTGTCATGCCCTTTGAGGGTGAAGGTGGCTTGACACACTGGCTGGCTTTGACATAAAATTATACTGCCTCTCTTTAACCTGTCTGTCACATGTATCAGTCTTTCCTTTTCCTTCTCCTCCTGGGCATCCTGAGCTTCAGTTAGCCTAATAGCTCTCTTGGCTCTTATCAGTCTGATAACCTCAATTTCAAGATGAATGATAGGTCCTTTATTAGTGACAAATGGACATTCACATTGACATTCAGTGGGGACACCTTGATCAGGTTTTTGAAATTCATCCTTGCCTTGGTCATTCCTTCCATTAAGCCAGGAGTGCTAGGTTAGAAGAGGCAACAGAATGGGAAATTTTTCTTTTTCTGTCCTCCACCTCATTTGTCAGTCAGTGCACTGTGCTTTTGGCTTTCAGTTCTGCCTTCATTTATTTCCATTAACCACCTTTTCTGTGCCATTTTTCTCCCTCTGTTTCTTCTGTCATCTTCCCTTTTTACTTGATCTAGATCTAGTTATATATAAGTATATACAAGGTAGAGGCAACTACAAAAAGGGGGGAAAAGGGTGACCTAACAGTAGTTCACAGGTTTTCTTGGTGGATTTCATTGCTCTCGCAGAACCCAATGAGAGGCACGCTTGAAAAAGTTGAGCCAACTGTGGTAATTGCAGCCCTAGGTAGAGAAATTCAGGCACTACCAAACCACAGCCATCAAGAGGGACCAGGTGTCAACAGCTTGTCCTCTCTCTCAACACTCCCTTAAAATTCTTCAACAAAAAGCCAGAAGACAAGAGAACTTGGTTTATTATTGTCCATTGAGGTCAGCCTTCTGTGCTAGAAAGCAGGATGAAAAAGTGCACAGAATGAATATTGAGGAGAAAAACAGAACATGCAGCACAGGGGAATAAAGGGAAGAAAAGATAATTATGAGAATTCAGCATTTTAGCTGGAAGCCAGATAGCCTCGTGCAAACAAATCTATTATCACTTCCTTTCTTTGAACTTCCTCTGAGATGACGATTTATTATGTTTATGGCTATGAGTGAATTGTTTTAGTTGAACATGGGTTTGCACCAAATTAACATTACTTTCTTTCCCCCTCATTTTGTACACATTCTCTTCTCTTTTCTCCGTTTATCTCTTGTATCCAATCTTCAGACTCAATGCATGTCTAGGCTTTTTCACTTCTGAGCTTCATTTTATCCTGTTTCCTGAAATACTTATCTTCTTTATCATTCATTTGATAAATATATATTTCTGAAACTTTAAAAATTTTTATGTATGTATGTATGCATGTATATAGACCCTATATTGTGCTCTTTGTGCCCTTAAAATTTAAAGCTTTTAATAAGTGCAGATTAGTATTTTTGATGATATTTAGTGAACATGGGACATATAAATCAGAATAAATCAACTGCAACCACATACTCACATATAAAACTTGGAAAATTTTCTAGAAATTAAAACAATATTGCTGGTCTTATGTAGCCTTTCTATCTGGTTCTTTAGCTCTAGAAATTGTGAGTCCTACTCAATGCTGCCAAGAAGAGTTTTGGTCCTACTTCTTTGTCGCTGTGAGACCAAGGACAACTGATTCTCAGTTACTTCAGGTAAAACTGGAGTAACAATGTAAACTTCACATAACTTTAATTTCAAGAATTGACTGCGATAAACTAAGTGAAGCATATGTGTCAATGCTTGCTCTTACACACTCTTAATTTTTTTTGAGTAGTGTAAATGAAAGCAAGGGTCCTAACTTGTTCTTCATAAAGATCATTGTCAAAATAAAATAAAAATTGTATTTCAGAAACCACAAAAAATAATGTAGATTTTCTTAAGTGGACTAGTCTAAAGCTATATTTTTCTATATTCATTTTTACAATGCATCATGTTGAAAGTGTTACAGATATTTACACTGAAGACAATTCTGAAAATTTCTCTCACTCATAAACATATGTATGTTCCTTGGTATTCTTATCAATATGTAGGCTACCTGGTTACTTATTTCCTCATATTGCCTCTTCCCTTTGTTTGGCCACATCACTCTTTTTTATATTTGGAAATTAAATGTTTCAAATGAATTTCACTCTTATGATAGGAGTCAAAGACACAATTTGGTTAAGGAGAATGTTAGTGAAACCATTATAAGCAGCTTCAAAGGTAGCACCTGAGTCCACAGAGCTCCCTTGCTATCTATTCAGCCTACAAATTAAGTCCTGTATTTCTCAAAGTTCATTTAGTGCAAGAGTAATATCATAAAATACATTGTTTAAAAAAGAAAAAAAAAACAGCCTTCCAAAGTCAAGTAATATGTGATAATTTCCTCTTTTAGAAAGTCACCATATTAGCATAATAAAGACTGAGACATGTATTGTAAAAAAATAAAAAGATTATCTTTAAAAAAAAATGGGGCCATTATTTCCTAAACTAAGTTGACTATAGAATTGATTTGCTTCCTAGTTATATCTCACAGGACATATTTTAGTCAACTCTGACTAAAGTCATATTGTGTAAATTATGGAGAAAGTGTTTTCTTATCAGCTCTTATAATCAATTATTTTTCCTTAGGAAATGGCTTTTTAGTTGAAATTTCTGCATAATAAAAGAAGGGTAGAAAGAGCTATGAGAGAATGATCTGATGATTGGATGGAGAAAAAATAAATTTAAAAAAGTATAAATTTTAAAAAGCCATGAAATTAGGACTTTGAAGAAAACATACCTATCTAATGATTTTTTTGCAATGTTGTATACATTGTAATATTCTCCTTTTTTCCACTCCCCAATTTTTTTATTTCAGTCTATAACATTCATTAATCATTTGTGAAATGTATTGGTTTGGGCAAATAGAACAACATGCTGAGTCCTGCTCTATGACTACTATGTAGTGAAACTGGAAGGTATTCATGGAAGGACAGACATTCAAACTTCCGTAGAACAAGGGGATCTTATCAATAGAATTCTTAATAATTAATAAATGGAAGCATTCTCCTTTGCCAAAAGAGAAAGAAGAAAGAAGCATTCAGATATGGGAGCATGCAACGTTTCCAGGGAGGGATTTTGGAGGCAATTGTCAATGTGGCACTGAACTTCCTAAACAGGATTGAATTTTCAGGTTGCATCTTGATTATAACCTTAATTCCCATGGACTAATGGCTGATATGTATTCACAGCATAATCCATCCACAGACTAGATGTTAGAAAGCCATCTCCTACAAACAAAACAAAACAAACGCAAAACCCCACTTGATCTTATATTAAGTCTCTGCCTCAAGGGTGAATGCCATACAGATAATTCTGAAATGGTATCTTGTTATGTGAAGTGATTGTGAATTTATATAATTTATATACTGAGTTCAGAAGTTCTTTGGGTTGGCTATTAGGAAAGAAATAAAAATCTTTGGATTGATTGGTTTTTATTTTCTTTTAATCATTTTATTTTTATTTGTTTATTCATATTTATTTTTTAAATAACTTTATTGAGATATGATTGATTTAAAAAAGCTACACATGTTTCATTTATAAAGTTAATGAATTTTGAGATTATTATATACCAGTGAAACTATTGCCACAGTTTATGCCATTAAAATATCCATATTGTCCAAAAGTATCTTCCTGCCTAGTTTGCTTATTTATTTATTTATTTATTATTTTTTCAATAAGACCCCAACATAAGGTCTACTCTCTTAGTAAACATTAAGTATGTAATGCCGTATTATTTACTATAGGCACTATGCTGACAGTAGATCTCTAGGACTCGTTCATCTTGTTTAACTGAAACTGTGTACCCTTTCAATAATACTTCTCTATTTCTCCCTCCCCTATCTCCTGGGAACAGCCATTGTACTCTCTCCTATGGGTTTGATTATTTTAGATTCTACACATAAGTGGTATTATGGATTATTAATCATTGTCTGTCTAGTTTATTTCACTTGAAATAATGTCCTCCAGGTTCATCCATATTGTTGCAAATGTGAGGATTTCCTTTTTTTTTAAGGGTAAATGATATTCATTGTATGTATATACCACATTATTTTTACCATTTGAAAACATTTAGGATGCTACAATATCTTGGTTATTGTGAGTATTGTGCAATGAACATGAGAGGGCAGTTATTGCTATGATATTCTTATGTTAATTCCTTTGGTACACCTTTACTCCTTTGTCAAAACTTTGTGTTATTGATGTCCCAATTTATATCTTTTATATTATGCTTCAATTTATAAATTTTTGTAGTTATAGTTATTCTTAATACCTTAACTTTTAACTTTAATACTTGGGTTAAAAGTTATTTATGTACCACCATTACAGCATTATGTTATTTTGTGTATATCTATATATTTACCTTTGCCAATGAGTTTTCTACTTCCTTAGGCTGTCTTGTTACTAATTAGCATCATTTCATTTCAGTTTAAATAACTCCCTTTAGCACTTCTTGTAATGCAGGTCTAATGATGATAAAAGTCCTCAATTTTGTTTGTCTGTAAAAGTCTTTATCTCTCTTTCTTTATTAAAGAACAGTTTTATCAAGTGTACTCTTTTTGGTTGGCAGCTTTTTTTTCTTTCAGTGCTATGGATATATCATCCTCCCATTTTGACCTGTAAGATTTTTTGCTGAGAAATCAACTGATAGTCTTTTGAGGATTTTCTTGTATGTCACAAGTTACTTTCTCTTGTTGCCTTCAGAATTCTCTATTTTTCTTTGACTTTTGACAATTTAATTTTAATGTGTATCAGTATAGATCTCATTAGTTTCAACCATTTTGGTGTCCTCTGGATGAATGATGAATTTGGATGTCACTTTCCTGCCACATATTTGGGAAGTTTTGAGCATTTTAAAAAAATAAGCTGTCTGTTCCTTTTCTCTTTTTCTTCTCTCTTTTGTATTCCATAATGTATACTGATTCATATGATAGTATCCTATAAGATCTATAGGCTTTCTTTACTCTTTTTCATTCTTTTTTTCTTTTCACTCATCCGAATGAATAATTTCAAATAACCTGTCTTCAAGTTCCCTGATTCTTATATCTACTTGATTCAATTTGTTGTTCAAGCTCTCTATTGACTTTTACAGTTCAGCCATTGTATTCTTCATCTCTAAAATTTCTCTCTGATTATTTATATTCCATCTATTTGTTAAATTTCTAATTTTGTTCATGTATTATTTTCTTGATTCTTTCAGTTGTGTATTTGTGTTCTATTGTGGCTCACTGAACTTTTGAACAGGGATTATTTTGAGTTCTTTTTTAGGTCATTGATGGATACCTATTTCTTTTAGGTCAGTTACTGGAGTTTTATTTTGTTCCTTTGGTGGCATCATGTTTCCCTGATTCTTCATGATCTTTGTAGACTTGCATTGATGTCTACGTATTTGAAATAGTGCCTCTTCCAGTCTTTATAAATTGGCTTTGGGATGGAAAGACTTTCACTAAACAGTCAAATTAGGAATTCTGAGGAATCTCTCAAACCTTTTCTGCATATGCATCCACTCTTCTACTCTCACTACCTCCTCAGGTGAAGTCTTAGGATTTTATTCTTTCTCTTGATTTTCCAGAACCATGTTGGGTGCTGAAAGCTGCCCATTAATTTTTCCTAGGCAAGTGCTCTGACATGCCAAAGCGCTGGGTGCAAACTCCCCATACTCTCTCCTCACTTAATGGGGTGTTTTAGGATGATACACCTTTCTCCTACCCTGTAGAGCCATGCTGACTGTCAAGTGTCACCCCTTTTCTTAGGACAGTGCACTGAGATGCTGGGACAATGAATGCAAGATCTACTCCTTTCTCTTTCTCCTGAAGAAGCAGTTTCTATATTGTGTACCTTCTCAAAATCCCACAGAGTTAAGCCACTTCCTGAGATCCACACACTAATTGTGGGGACATGAAAAGGGATGGTTTTGGGGATTTGCAGAGTTTCATTTCTGGGGGCATACACACTGGTTGCTTTGAGACTCCACCTTTAGTCTTTGTTCTTAGTTGCCCCTGATAATCTAGTCATCCTCTTTTCTCAGTGTTCTGGATACAGTGAAATGTAAGTAGGCCTCTCAGGCAGTACCCCAAAATTCTGGGGAAGCCAGATACTCTCTATGGTCTTTCTTCCCCTACATGAGAAGTCATGTGCCAAGAGGATTCCTCTTGACACTAATTTGTACCTGCTTTGGAGAGGGATATCATGGGCAAGTTGAAACTGCTCTGTTTACGACTTTGAGTGTAGCTGAGCTTGTATTTTGTAGTCCATCAGGGTGCTAAACCCTTTCAACTATAGTCTGGAGCTCTCATAAAAGTATTTGCATCCGTGGATGATTGTCAAATTAGTGTTTCTGTGGAGAGATGAGGGCTGGGACCTCCTATTCTTCCACCTTACTGATGTCACTTTCTAGATTAATTGATTTCTTAAAGTGAGGGTTGATGAAAGTAAGGTTCTGAGAAAAGAAGGAAATGCTATATGAAAACATTCCTCTTATAATTGCCTGAGTGATCGAGTGATTTTTTTGGTGAGGTTAAAACCCAGTAATCCCAAAATATATTTCAAGGACTTTTGTTACTCTGGCACTAAATTTCAGATCCTTCAAATGAGTATCTGTTTAGGTAAAAGAAACCTATACACAATGGTGTGATGGTAAACATTTAACAACAAGCTCTCTGAGGAAACAAAAATAAGAGCTTATTTGTATTATTTGTTATTTATGTGGTGTAAATACTCTTTTCTACCATAATCAATTTCATACTACCAAAGTAACTGAATGCAAAATTGGAAATAGACACATGGTAACACATCATATACAGTATTTACATCATACAGATATAATAGATGTAAGTAATCATAGGAGTCTAGATAATAATAGAATATTTAGAAAATATGAGTTTTGAATATTTATTAACTTTTAAAAAATTACACAAATGTAAGATTACGTAATTTACTTTTTAATAATGGTCATGTTTAAGAAAGGATTATAATATTTTTGAAAATTTAAGTATGAGCTGCTTCTAACACACCACAGCCTATACTCATAAAGGATAATTTGAGAATTACTAACAGGTCTTTCTATTTTAAATTATCTTCCAGGTTATATCCCTAGCCAGAATTCATACTATTTCTTGTTCTTGGGGTTAAACCCTTGGATGTCTATGATAAAATATAAATAGACCCTTGAACATTACACCATTTAGGAGTGCTAGCCCCCATACAGTTGAAAATCTGCATATAACTTTTGACTCTCCCTTAACTTACCTAATAACCCAGTGTTGATCACAATCCTTTACACTAACACAGTCAATTAACACATATTTTATGTATATTATGTACTGTATTCTTACAATAAAGTAAGCTAGAGAAAAGAAAATGTTGCTAAGGGAATCGTAAGGAAGAGAAGATATGTTTACTATTTATTAAGTGGAAATAGATCATCATAAAATTCTTCATCCTCATTGTCTTCATGTTGAGTAGGGTGAGGAGGAGAGGAAGAGGCATTGGTCTTGCTGTCTCAGGGGTGGCAGAGGCAGAAGAAAATCTGTGTATAAGTGGAGCCACACAGTTCAAACCCATATTGTTCGAGGGTTAACTGTGATGTTTTGTTTTGATGAAGTAACTTGTGGTTATTGAATATACTTCTGAATAAATGGAATATGCGGATGGTTAATGAGGTACTACCATGAGAGAATGTTTGTTGCACACGCACCAATGCTTAAAAACGGCACTTGTTGATAGAAAGCCAGCATGGAGGGGCTCTGGTATGCTGGGTAGACAGGGCTCATAATACTCAAAACTCTGGCTTTCTGAATGTTTTGCTGCAGACATTGGGGGTTATTTTTATTCCTGGACTTGGACTCGGACTCGAATTAATCATGCTTAGAATCAAAACAAACAAGTCAGCAAGCAAACAAATAACTCTTCTTCACATATTGCCAATAAAGCAAGTCAACATTCATTCTGTACAGTCCCTTTTGTTTATGAACCATGTGAAAAAACCAGATTATGACTAAAAAATTATAAACAAATAAAGAAATTATCCAAATGAGAATCAAAGATTTTGGAGAAGTAAGACAGGAAGGATCTATAGCGATTCCCAGACTCTATGTTTCCAAATATTTTTCTTGTCTATTGTTATCATTTTTGTTTTTGAGATTTCTGAAGTCAGAAACTAAAGCTTATGCAGAAAAAAGAAGTTATGCAAGAATAGAGTTTCTCTAAATATACTTAAGCATACTAAAAAGGGAGCTGATAAGGTCTTATTTTTGCAACAGGATCTTTAAATGCAAGAGCCAGATATAGCAACATTAACTAACTCTCTCAAGTTCAAGTATAACAAATGAAAGCATGGTTTGTATTGAAATTGCCTAGTTATCAATCTGTCTCGCCATAGATCTTACACTCTATGAGAATAGAAACTGTTGGCCTTATTTATGACGATTTCCTCTGGTGTCTGGTGCAGCAAAACCAAAGTTTCTGTGCAGAACACAAAAGCTGTTAAATTAACGTTTGTTGGATGAACATGTATGTTTGTGTTACCTTTAACATAATATAAGTGAGTCAACATTTTCTGGATTGTATTTCTGCATTTAGTACCTGTGCAACGTAATGGCTCTGTGCTTCAATTACCTCCCCAATAAAATGAGAACAATAATGGTACCTCATATGATTGTGCTGAGGTTTAAGTGAGGTGATTAATATAAAGTCCTCAGTACAGTATCTGACTTACAGCAAAGTCTTAATAAATGTTAGTCATTATTGTTCTACCCTTTGGTGGAGAGACATAAATTATCTTTTTTGAATCCTATGGATGATATCACAATAAATGCAATTTTATCCAAAATATTTTATTATGCTAATGCTCATCTCTATTAGACACTAAGCCTAGAGGTCTTGACAATGCCAAAGATGATAGGAAAAATCATCAAGATTTCTTAAACTTTTACCAGTATAAACTTAGAGAATTACAGAGAACGTTATATTTTCATATCTTCTAAAATCTTAGCATATAGTACAATAATATGGATATTCAATAAATGTAAAATGAAAACATTTCATATTAACCATCAATGGGAAATAAAATCTCACCTTTGTGCCTCTGAAATGTTAAGCGTGGCTTGTTAACTCAAATGGAATGTTGTTAAAATAAGAGGCAAAATTGGATTTCTTCAGGGCCATTTTGTCAGTTCTTGTTTAAATATGCCTTCAAAATGCAGTCCATCACCACCTTAGCATTTGACATAATACATTAGGTTGACTTTGATCTACAGCAATAATGGTGGCTGAAAATGTCACTACCATTATACAACAAATTGTATGTTCTTGTGATATGCCCTTAAGCAGCCTGTCTGCTAAGTAGAACAGCAAATTAATGGACTTAGATAATCTTCTTTCAGCAACTTGGTATTTGTATGTTTTTAATTGTTAAAGCAATTATAGTGCCTTCTGCTTCAGCAGTCGCTGTTATATGTAGGCAAATATAAAAGATTGTCATTATTTATCTTTAAGTATTGGGATGCATTTGTTTTGCTGGGAGACAAGAGTTGAAATTTAAATTTAGAACCAAAACAGTTTTAAAAATCTTCATACAGATTTCAGGTTTTTCTTTGATTATCTTTTGGAATGTTGAGGTTAATATTGTTTTCTTTTCATTATAAATGAGCCTGAGTTGTAAAGTGAGGAAGAGATTGTGGAGAACATGGAAAAGCCACAATTAATTTAGCAGTATGGATAGAGTCACATCCATGGGTTGATGTAAGGAAGTCAGTGGGAATTTCCACGTCTGTCAGTGCAGTCATATTCTCCAAGGGTTCATGTATACACTTTCTAATTTTCTACAGTCCATTTTTGTCAACTGGTTTTAAAATCGACAGGAATGTAAATTTGCTATGTTATAGCACTAGTGACTACCATCGTAAATAAATATTTTTCTATATATAGGTTCACTACATTTTTACATCACTAAATGATAGGAAATCTCATCTTACAATTTTCATTGAACTTAATGCACAGGGTACTTTGCATTTCTCAGGTTTTCAGTAACCTGATTCTTCTTTGCCAGCCTTCCCTGCAGGTCAGTCATCAAGGAGTCATTCTAGCACCATCTTCATGAAAAGGCAATAAATACGAAATAGTCTCTAAAATGAGAAGGAGAGTCGTGTATAACAACAATTAGGCTTCATTTGATGATATCCTTGACACAATGTTCAATATTCCCTGGAAAAATATTAGCCAGCACTCTGAGTAAATCACAGAAGAAATATAGACACCACTATGGAATGGGCCAATGTTTGTCTAGTGACATTCAGTCTAATCTGCATGAGAGCAAAAACTCATCAATTTTGTCAATTCAATCATACTTCAGGTCACAGGAAAGCCTGATCTTCCCCTCCAGTGGTGGAAGGCCCTATTCTCCATCGCTAACTCTTTGATTAAAAAGGGCCAGTCAGTATCTAGTTTTCTGTTGCCATATTTAGGTTTAGTAAGAGTTTGAGCTTTTAGAATGTATCCCAGTTCAAACTTCCTTGGATATTTCTTTTAACCCATCGGGGTTTTGATTTCTTCATTTATACATTGGATATATACTTAGATCATAGTACAGCTGTGAGTATTTATGAAATGTTACATGAAAAGGACCTGGCTGAGTGGCACGTGGAACACGCTAGGGAAATGCTCATTATTTATCATCACAACAAAGTGTAAGGCATCCAGGTATGGTACTCCTGTTCTGCACACGCTGAAGCAGCAACTGAAAGCTTCAATGATCCACTCATCTATCTCTAGATTTTCATCACTTTGCTCAGTTTCCTATTCTACTATAAGTTTCAAGAAAATAGCTTTGCTTTATTTTCTATATGACTTTTTTATTCTCTCTCTTGATTCTTTGCTATCATAGGTTTTGTTTCCTAAGAATGCCTTTTAATGTTGTTTATTTAAATAAAAATTCAACCTGTTTTAAAAATCCAGTTCCATTTTAACCAGATAGATGAAAATTATTTAATTACTGTAAGGTATGGAACACAGACTTTTTCAATCAATCTTCACTATACATGTGTGTTAGATGAATAAAGGAATGACTGAAGAAAGAGCTAGAAGGGATTTTCAACCCTTTCAAATTCTATGGTATTTGTTCATAGCTTTCTTGTAAAAAATATAAAGTATGGCTTTACTTTTCTTAAAATACCATATACGGGCCTTACGGATAGAAAATATGTCCTCATAATCTTTGTATGTAGGTAGAAAAAAAGAAAATAGTTGTTTGTAGCAAATGACCAGTTTATTAAAGCCAAACAGTCTATTAATTAGCATTGTGTGGGCATAGATTTCCTTTTAACTGATGTATTTTGCATGGCTTTGGAAAAATTGCTTAACTTTTTGAGTTTCAGTTTCTTTGTATGCTAGATGAGTTCATTGAATAAGGTAATTTCTAAAAAACCTTTTAGCTTTAGAAATGTGATCCTATAAACAGAGGAAAAAATTCATTCAAGTAAACCATACAAGAGAAGCAATGTACCTCTAAATATAAAATATAATAGAGTGAGTTTTTACTTAAGTGTTATTTATATGAGTCAAATATAGGCCAGTGGAAAAAGTTAATGCAGCAACTGAGACTCGGAGTTTAGTAACTTGCTGAAACCAGAAACACGACTAAAGAAAATGATTCTACCAGAAAATATGGAGGTAGTGAGATGAGTGAAATAACTCATATCTGTTAAGACTTTTTATGTTGCAAGTAAGAGGACAAAATTCAATGAGGCTTAAATAACAAAAGAAATCCATCAGCTCACATAATTGAAAAGTTTATAAGTTGGTCTAGTTTAGGGGGAGACTTGATTTTACAGCTCTAAAGATTTCAGAAATGACCTGGTTTCTGTTCATCTTTTCCCCTGGCCTTGAGTGCTCCTAACAGTTCTAGATATCTTATTTGATATTAACAAAATGAATTTTGAATTCTAAATTTCACATTCCACACCAATATAGTCAGGGAGGAATGGTAGCATCATGGAAGTAAATTATCCCAGAATTCTGTGATAAATGTCTCTTCACATTTCGTTAGCTTTATCTCAGTTACATGTTGTTGTATAAATCAATCACTGCAACCAGAGAAATGAGATACTTGGTAATCTTAATTCATTCAAGGCCCATCCCTGGGGCCTGAGGTGTACTTTCAAGCCACATTTACTAGGAATCAGGGAGAGATGATTGTTCAAAGAAAATTCAGAGTTTTTTCAAGAGAAGGAAATAGATACAGGAAAGGAAAAAGCACATGGATACCAAGTAAGTTATTTTTCTAATTAATTTTCCTCATCAAACATTTATTAAGTATGTATTCTGTAACAGGCATTATTAGAAACCAGGAACTCAAGGTACAAAGAAGAAGGCAGGCAATGAAACCCATAGTGAGATGCAATGTGATAAGTATGCTAAGCGCTTTTCCAGAAGAAGAGCAGGGATTTCATCTACAGGGTACTGATTGTGTCCCAGGAGCTGGGCTAGGTATCTCATACTTAAAACTTAAAGAGATTGAATAACCTCTCAAGATCACAATAATAACTAGTGCAATCAAGCAATCATATTATGTAGCCTTTGCTACTTCTCTATCTCATGCAAAGATAAACTTATTGCAAGGAGACCAGGTAGCTCATACATTCAGAGAAAGAGATGGGCAACCGGGCCTTAAACAAGGATAACAGCTAGATTAGCTTTGAGCATCTCAGTAGCAAGGGTTCATGAAAAGACTTTTTATAACTGTTATGAGAATGATTATGGGCAGTCCTGCCATTAGTTGGTAGTAAGAGAGCATTGAGGAAGGTACGTAGGTATTAAAAATACTCCCATAAAGGGATGATCCTTGAGTTGAGTACTGCAGGAGATGCTCAGATAAGGAAGGGGGTAAGGACAGCCTATAACTAAGAAAGAGGATTTGAACCTGGAGACACAGATCAAGCTATGGTCAGGAGCCTTCACATCATTTGGCTAGATTTTAAAGTACATGTGGGAGAATTGAGTTAACTTGGTGGTATTTACCTTGCAAAGTAAGCAAGTGCCTGATTATGAAGGGACTTTTATGTAATGGCAAGGAGTTTGAATTTCTTTCTGCAAATATAAGGTGATCCACTGAAGGATCTAAAGATAGGCAGTGATTTGTTTCAATGTACATGGTTGGCATTATGAAGATAATTGAAGAAGGAACAGAAGTAAAGGCTAGGTAGAAGATAAAATTGATATCAATGGATAAACAAGTGAATGTGAGGAAGATGGAGAAATCATAACAATGCCCATATTCTGTCTGGAGAGAGTACATAGTGAAACATATACTCCCCCTTCCGCCCACTAAAAAAAAAAAAAAAAAAAAAAGGAAAGAAGAAGGAATAGGGGAGGGAAAGGAAGATAAGGTTTGAATGGGAAAGAAAGTTTTCATTATATGCTTCAGTTGCCTCCAAGTGAAGATATTTAGTTAGAAGTTGAGATATAAATTAGAGAGAAGTTTCTGGAGTCAACACCCTATGAAAATGTAGGCGTGACCCAGGAAAATATGTAAAGCGACAAGAGCAGAGGGCCAAGGATGGAACATTAAGGGATGCCAACATTTAAGAGTTAGTTTAAGGAAGAGAATATTGCAAGACAAATGGGACGAAAATCAGAATAGAGTTGTGTTATCTCAGGATTATTAAGAGAAGCAATGTCAAATGCCACCAAAAGTTTAAAAAATGCAGAAAAGTAACTGTTGAATTTGACCTAGATCATTAGTGATATTAGGGAAGATTCTCTGTGACTTGGTGAGAACAGAAATCAAATATGGTAAGGTGAGGACAGGAGATAAGGAATTGAAGACATCAAATGTTGACTGATCTTTCTTGATGTTTATCCATTAAAGAGAAATGGAAGAAGGTGGTAAGGCAAAAAAGGGGGAACGAAGATGTTTTTAAATGGCAAATATTTGACAATAATTGTATATTGTGTTTTTAAAAATATTTGAGATGAGGAGAATGGTGATAAAAAGGAAAGAAGATAATTCGTGAAGAGAAGTTCAAGAGATGGAGACAAGGGCTGGGTGCCAGGGTCAGGGTTAGAGTTGAACAGAGGGAGGGACATACTTATCTCAGTCCACAGGTCAGCAAAATTTTGGCTCTGTCGTGATTCCAGACTTGACTTCCTAAGGAAAAAATTTCTGAGCATGAAAGCAGAATTGTGAAAAATCCATAATAGAGATTTATGGGTTATAATACTCATCATTGTAAGATATTAATGTCATATTAGCCAGAGTGGAACATTTTATAACTTCCTTAAGAAAGTCTTGTTTCTGAAGTGGGATATGGGCATAAAGGGAATTTTCACTGTTAATGTTTACACTCTTTTAAAGAACAGGCTGGTCTGATTCTCTCCAGATGCTGTTTTCTTGCTTTTCTAATTAAATCCAGATGCATGTTCCAGCTTGAAAAAAAAATAGGTATACTAATTATTTAGGTGTAAATTGCGAGGAAAATTATTTACTTCTATGTTTGACATTCACCGAAAGAAAAAAAAATCAAGTATTTATTTTGTTCTTGGCTGCACCTGTATATTAGAGAGTGTGCAGCTGTGTAAGAGAAAAAAAATAGAAAAAATAAACATTTTGTAATTTCATTGAATTAGCAATGCATGTTTTAAGATAATAGTTCATTTGCAATGTGGTTTGACTCCCGTGGGCTTGTTTAAGAGAGCTTCCTATTCCTCCATTGTTTTCCCTCCTGCAAGTTGATACTTAGCAATGAGTTTCAATGTCTTGTTTTGTTGTTCGAATGGAAAGAGGTATAATAAAGAATTAAATGAACCTGTGAGAGCCTTATCTCATATTTAAATCTGAATAATTTAATTTCTGTATTACTGCCTTCTAATAACAGTGATTTTTAATTATTCCCTTCCTTATTAAACTGTCCTTTGTTGTTTCTATAATACTTTAAAATTTCTACTCTCTTCTTTTTCTGATTGTCGTCATCCTTTATAGCTCCAGAGACTTACAAAGTGATCCCTTTTAAGCCACAGTTCTTGGCTACCTTAGCATCTGACTGTAAAACTTCCTCTAATGATCTTTTTTCCTGAAACTTTAGTATAAACTTTTCCATCAGGCTGCTCCAGCTACCAAGCCACATTCTTTGTTGTCTTCATGAGCTCACAGTAAGTTATATTTGCATCACACTTGACAGTTTACACACTGCTGATATATATTGTGATTCCATATATGATTCCAATTTTGTGAAATTTACTGGAAATGGCACTGGACTGACAGACATGAGATCCAGGTCATGACACTAACTCTGAGTCTTTTTTTTTAACAGTAAAATGTAGTATTGGGTTGAAATCAATTACTTAAAGTCTTTTAAGTTGTATAACCGTTGTTGAAAAATAAATATTTGTAACCACCAGATGTAGGTTGTTGGAACCATATGAGAGAATCCAGAGGAGAATGCTGGTTGTGGAGTGTATCTTACTAGTTTCCCCATCACTTTCAATGATGGAAAAGTCTCTGGAGATTATGCTTCTACATGTTCCATCAGATTCTTTTCTCCTCTAATTCTATTTCATCAAAGTTAATAAAACCAAGCTTTAGGAGTAGAAATAGCAAGGGTGTGACTTGTGGGCCAAATCCAACCTGTAGGTATGTTTTTGCATTCACAATATTTTCAAAAATGAAAGTGTTGAATTAGATGCTAAAATTAACAAATTAGAGGATTTCACATAAAAACTGAATTTTTTGCTATAGAAAATCTGCCACACTCAACCATGGCAATGACCAGCCAGGGCTGGTTTGGGGACTGTTTCTTTCAGATACAGCATGGAGTCTCCAGTCGGGCCTTATTCTAGTGCTCACTTAGTCCTTATCGGCTCTTTGGTTTAAATCCCTGGCTTAGAGCTAGGAAAACACATAAGAGGACACACATCTCTGCCAGGAATAAAATCAAGAACTTTAGTTTTCTCAGTTTTGTCTTATGTGACTCAGTATTGTCCATAATTTAACACAGGAAGCCATGCTCCTGATCCTGTCACATGGTCCATCAGAAAGTCTGTTCATATCTTAATTTGTCTTTTATGTTTTGATGTTAGGATATTCATTTGGAAAATAAGATAAAGTCACTTCCAGTGTTCCTACACACTGGAGCTTTATGGTGAGAGCTCCCAGCCACCAGAACTGCTGCCAGTGTGTCTTCATTTTTCATTTTCTCCTGTCAACTGGTGGTTGTAGAACTCACTGGGCTTCATTTGCTTCTCAAAGAATATCTATTATATTAATATTTGGAGGCATAATTCAGAAGGATGGGGCATTATTTGAATGGCAGCAGAATTTTAAATATGGTCATCTTCATACTTTTTAATAGAAAGTCATCTAATGATATAGTTTAGTTGTGCGTGAATGATTCTATATCCTCCTGGGGACCCGTCATTGAATACGATAGGGTAGGAAATTTTAACCTGCAAACAATTTTTCTCTCTTCATTTGCAGATAAACCCTCTTTACTCTTGAGAAAGAAAGCCTTTTTTTTTTTTTTTCCTGAGGTAGAGGACTGTTAGTGATTCAGACTTTTGGTTTTATAATCATCAGGATTTATTGTGAAAGGAAAAGAGAAGAATACAGCCTTATGAAGAAATTTTATGTGATGAGAGAATGAGCACCAAGAGAGAATGGGAAAGCAAGAAGGGTCTTGTGTGTTTATGTGCATGTGTTCACATATGTGTGTGTATGCACATAGGCTAGTGTTATGGGGACCAACACTCCCAGTTTGTCTGAAACTGAGTTTCCTAGTATATGGAACATTCTGTGATAAAATCTGAAAAATCCCAAGCAAATTGGCATAAATAGTCTCTTTAACTAGCCTTAAATGCAGCCAGATTTATCCTTGAGGAAATTTTTCCTCACCATGGACACAGTCTTGTTAAAATGCACAGAAACTCTGGCATATTCTCCCTTGGAAAATCAGATGTTCCTTTTCTGTAATTGAAGAGTAAAACAAAGATTCTTAATAACTGAATTTTCATTTCTTCTCCCTGGAAGATTTGTGATGAATATGTTTCTTCTAGGAGACTTATATAATTCATGACTCCCAAGAAAATCCTGAGCTACCTCGGGTCCTTTCGATCTTGGAATCCATTTCTTTTGAGCCCTAACCATTACAGAAAGTTGCCCTATTTGGTGCCAAAATTACAATTAATTCCAGGGTATTTGCCAATGAAAGGGAAGGAGATGTTGTCTAGGAAAGTCTAGAAGGGTGAACCTAGTGATGAAGCTATTTTAAGTGCCCAACAGGCTGTTGAGTAGCTAGTGTTTGCCAGCTGACTCAGCAGAGTTCACAAGAGCAACAATCTTTTATCATTTCCACACAGGGCTTGTGTCAATTAATTCTACTATAGGTAATGGAGAAGTCATTGACTAATCCATGCAAGAACCTCACCATTAATGGCCATAAAGGAGTGTTTCTGTCACTAGGCTTTTCTTTATATTTGTTTAATTAATTTGAATAGACTCCTTACTCAATGCACCAGCATATCTGTACAACAAAAAACTGTAGGAACTAACCACTTAGCAGGATGGTAAGACTCCCTTTGCTCTTTTACCTGGGGGTAGAATAGCTGAGTTTAGAACTTCAGAGCTGGCATATGATTGCTGGCATATGTTTAATTATTGTTTCATGATACCAACATACATACTCTTTCAATTCTGTCCCAGATTATTTATTTTAAACTTTCTAACCTTTTGATTGCTCTTGGAGTTCAGAGGATAAAGCAGTATTTTCAAGATTTGTAAACTTACCTGTTAGCGGGGAGATCAGTTTTCACTATGTAGTAAATGGAACTGGTGACAGCTTGATGGCAAGTGTAGATAGCACATATCTGCTAAGGTAATTAAAATACTTTCTGTGTCCTTACTTTCTGGGAGTCAAGACATCCTTTATGACTCTCCCTGTTGTCATTGCTTCTGACTTGCTTTTCTTCTTGCTTAGCTATATTCTTATCACAAAATGTTAATAATTATCCAGAGGACTTGAATTGTCTCAAATATGGTGCCTCAAAACCTTGCATCGAAGTAGTGCAATTTAGTGATTAGGAGTCATGAATCCAGAGTTGCATACTTGGGTTTGAAACCAAGCTTATCACCGGGCAGATGGGCAAGTGATGTAAGTCTTATTTCCTCAACTGGAAGATGGTGATAACAACAGTACCCACTTCACAGGGTATATGGGTTAAAAGAGGTGATATATGTGGAGACCGTGAAACAATGCCTGTAATCCAGTAAATTCCATATGCACTGCCTGTTCTTATATAAAAACAAGTGATTTTAACATACCCTTCTGGGGCTGTTTCCACAGATCTTGGCCTTGTCTTTTACTCTACCTACGATTCTAGAATTTTTCTTTTGCTTTACCTCTTCCTTTATTGTGAATGTTGGTGTGTATCACATTGTTTTCTCTAATTTTTTTTAAAAAAATTTTTCTTTACATTTTACTTTAAAATTTTCTTTTCTTAAAGAATTTTGAAGAGAATAAGCTAAATGACACAAGGCTGTCCTCAGTAATAGGCATATAGTTTTCTTCAATGGGTAAAATTCCTACCTGCAAAGAGAGAATATAAAGTAACATAACTATTCAAGACTAAAATATCCTGATGTGTCATATCGACAAATAGATTTACACCTGCCCACTCTAAGCAATAGAAAACAATCCTTTCACATTTAGGTAGTGAATGTGCTTTCCTGAGACACAAATAATCTTTATAAGTTAGTAAAGCATATTCTTTTAACTGAAAATGAATAGACATAGACATGGTCTAGAGCCAGTGAGGTAAGTTTGAAGAGAAAGAATACAAATAATTTCTTTTGGAAATTCACCATTGTTATTATTTAGAAAGCTTTTGTTAAATCATGTGTGCTACTGTGCTTTGGGCACTGAAAATAAAAGTCTTAAACAACATTTTACTAATTTATCATTTATATCTTTTTATTGATGTATGAGATACCATGAAAGAAGGCATTTAAAAGCCATTTGTTAAATATAATCATTATAACTGTTCAATAATGCATTCCTTGATTCATTAATTATGTTCTTTTTTTTTTTAATTTTTTTTTTATTTATTTCAGCATATTATGAGGGTACAGATGTTTCTGTTACATATGTTGCCCTTGCCCCCACCTCCCTCCCCAAGTCCGAGTTTCAATTATGTCCATCATTTGGGTGGTGCACATTGC
>CAUYSK010052044.1:0-12840 GCA_963575035.1 Avahi laniger | reverse complement strand
CAATTAATTTCTTTCTAATTTTAGTAGAGACGGGGTCTCACTCTTGCTCAGGCTGGTCTCGAACTCTTGAGCTCAAACAATCCGCCCGCCTCGGCCTCCCAGAGAGCTAGGATTACAGGCGTGAGCCACCGCGCCCGGCCTCCCCTTCATCTTTAAGGTTAAATGAAGTCATAAGGGTATGGCCCTGATTTGATGGAATTCGTGTCCTTGTAAGAAAAGACACTGAAGAAGGTCCCTTGTTCTTTCTCCCTTTCTGCTTGTACACAGAAGAAAGGCTATCTGAGGAAACAGAGAGAAGGTGGTTGTCTGCAAGCCAGGAACAGAGTCCTTACCGGAAACTGAGTCAGCCAATGCCTTGATTTTGGACTTGTCATCCTACAGAACTATGAGGAAAACATTTCCCTTTAAGCTGCTCTGTCTGATACTTTGTTATGGAAGCATGAACAGACTAATATAGATGGTGATAAGTGCTATGTAGAAAACTAAAGCAAGGCAAGAGGGAAAGAAGATTCTGGGAGTGTTGAGGAGAGGTGGTTTAGAATTTTAATTGTGTGGTTCAGGAAAGCCTGACTGAGCAGGTAACATTGAGTAAAGGTTTAAAGGAGAGGGGAAAGCAAACTATTCTGATTTCTGGGGAAGAATGTTCAAAGCGAATCTCGAGATAGGAGACTGCCTGGTTTGTTCGAGCAATAACGAGACTAGTATAGCTGTAGCACAAGGGGGTGAAGTGTGGGGAGTAGTAGGAGATGAGATCAGAGAAGTAGCAAGGGAAAAATCACACCACATTAAAGATTTAGATTTTGTTCTAAATGCAATAGGAAGCCATTGGAGGCTTTAGACTTAGTTATAAAGGTATTATCATGGCTGCTGTGAGGAAAATTGACTCTAGAGAGCATAGTAAGAAGCAAGATGACTGCTTGGGAGTCCGCTCCTACATCCAGGTGAGAGACGGTGGTCGCTTGGACCACTGTGGTAGCCGTAAAGATAGAAATGTTTGGAGTCTAGATGTAATTTGAAAGTAGTGCTGGCAGGATTTGCTGTTGGATTGGATGTGCAGTGTGATAGAAAGGAGGTAAGGTTTTCTTGTTGAACCTTTTTCTTTATCTGTACTCTCTCTCCTGCTAGTCAGTCTAATGTATATGCATTCTTTTAATTTCATTTTTTATCTTGATTTCCCAATTTATAATTCAATTCTGACCTCTAAGTATAACACCCACATATTCAACTGTCAGGTCAACATTTCAGTTGATTACCTCAAGGGCAACAAACTTGTAATCTTTCCTTCCAGTCTTGGTCCTTTTCTAGTGTTGGCTATATGACCGAATGACACTCTTAGTCCATTTTCTGTTGCTTAACAGAATACCTGAAGCTGGGTAATTTATAAAGAAATGGAATTCATTTCTTACAGTTATGGAGGCTGAGAAGTCCAAGGCTGAGGGGCTGTATCTGGTGAGGGCCTTCTTGCTGGTGGGGACTCTCTGCAGAGTCCTGTGGTAGTATAGGACATTACATGGCAAGGGGGCTGAGCATACTAGCTCAGGTCTCTCCTCCTCTTCTTGAAAAGCCACCAATCTCATTCCTATGATAACCATTAAATATTTAAGAGACTAACTCAAAAAGCCCTCATGACCCAGTCACCTCTTAAAAGCCCTACCTCTCAATCCTGCCTGATTGAGGATTAAATTTCAATAGTAGTTTTGGAGGGGACAGATATTCAAATAATAGCATATTTGGACTAATCAGGTACCTACAGGGCATCTATGAACCTTTTTCTTCCTTTACTGTCCTATCCAATCCAACATCACAATTTATTCATTGAAAATTTTAAATATTTTAATAATCTGTTCACTTTTCTTTATAGTTAATTTTCAAAAAGATAAAATCATGGCTCATGTAAAAAAATTGAGCACCTATCAAAGATTTTATTGAACTCATCAATTAATGAGGAAATGAGTATGATGTTAAGGCCAATTCAGAGACCATTTTAGGAGCTATGCACTTACAGACAATTTAATAAAGGAATAGAATATAAGATTGCTGATCTGAATACAAAACTGGTTAATATACCACAGGCCAGTAAACTGTAATCTTTGAGGTTGTATATTCTCCTGGACAGAAATGATTTGTATGTTTACTGGATAAAAATATTTAAGTTAAAATGTAATTTCACTAAGTCTGAAACCTTAATAGTAAATAGTGAGTTCAACAAAGAGCATTTCCCCAGATAATCCTTTAGTGGGCCTTTGCCTTCACTTGAAATGGAAAGTTTGTACCATTTATCTTTTTACCTTACTCCCAAAGTTTGCATATTTTTTCTTTTTCTTTCTTTTTTATTTCAGAGTATTACAGGTGTGCCGACATTTTGGTTACATGAATTGCTTTTGTGCCATTTGAGTCAAAGTTGTAAGTGTGCCCATAACCAAGATAGCATATGTTGTACCTATTAGGTATGAATTTACCCATTCCCTCCTCCCCCTCCCACCTGCTTGGTTTCTGCTGAGTTTTACTGACATATTGCTTATTTTTTCTTAACTATTCCTAATTCAATCTACCTCCATCTTTGGATTACTATGTTAGTAATATAGTAATTACTATATTTAATTATGTATAATTAGTAGCTTAAATGTACCTACTTCTAACTCCTTCTATAACTCACCTATAGTAATATGTGAGTAATGTTTAATTTTTATGCTTTTGTGAAATATATGTATGAATGTATAAAACCAATATGCTCATTTTAAATAATAATAAAATGGACATCTGAATATCCACTATCCAGCTTAGTAAGTAGGACATTATTCCTATATTAGAAGCCCTCATTTGCCCCTTCCCAATCGCATCCCCTCAAACCTAAAGACATTCATTTTGCTTGTTTTCTATTTTTCTTAAGATATTGTTTTTGACCTTTATATAAATAAAATCATATGTAAGTTATCTATATTTGCTTCTATAAGTTTGTGATTAATTCTTGTTGATAGATGTGAAACAAGTTTATTCATTTACACTACTGTGGAATATTCATTTGTGTGTGTGTGTGTTTATATTTTTAAAATTTTTAAGATTGTGGTAAAATATATGTAACATAAAATTTACTTTTTAAGCATTTTAAGTTTAGTGCCATTAAGTACATTCATGATATTATATAACTGTCATCACTATTCTTTTTCCAAAACTTTTTATTCACCTCAGTCAGAAACATGGTACCCGTTAAACAATAACTTCTCATTCTCTTCCCCTAGGCCCTAGTATCCCCTATTCTTCTTGCTATGAATTTGTCTATTGTAGGTACCTCATATAAGTGAAATCATATGATATTTCTACTTTTGTTTCTGGCTTTTTTCATCTGCCAAGATGTTTTCAAGGTTCATCCATATTGTAGCATTTATCAGAATTTCATTCCTTTTATAGTTGAATAATATTTCATTATGTAGGTCATACATTTTGTTTATCTGCTCATTTGTTGATGGACAATTGAGTTGTTTCTACCTTCTGGCTATTGTGAATAATGCTGCTATAAATGATGTACAACTATCTAATTGGGTCCTAGTTTTTTCAGTTCTTTGGGGGTTTATACCCAGGAATGGAATTGCTGGATCCTGTTATAATTCTATGTTTATGTTAATAAATTTTTGAGGAACCGCCAAACTGTTTCACATAGCAGTTATACTGTTTACATTTCCACCAGTGTATGAGGGCTACAATTTCTTATCCTTGCAATGCTTGTTATTTTTTTCTTTCGGACAATAGTCATCCTAGTGGGTATGAAGTTGGATCTCATTGTGGTTTTGATTTGCAGTTTCCTAATGACTAAGGATGTTTAGCATATTTTCATGTCCTTATTGGCCGTTTTTTATCTTCATTGGAGAAATGTCAATTAAACTCTTCTGCCTATTTGGTTTGTTTTGTCGTTGTTGAGTTGTAGGAGTTCTTTATATTCTAGATATTAATCTTTTTTCAGATATATGCTTTGCAAAAATTTTTTCCAATTCTGTGGATTATCTTTTTATTATGTTGACAGTATCCCCAAAAGTTTCTTAATTTTGATGAAGTCCAATTTTATCTATATTTTCCTTTTGTTACCTGGTTTTGTATGTCTTCTTTGAAGAGATGTCTATTCATATTCTTTGCCTATTTTTCAATTTCGTTTATTTTTTTGTTATTGAGTTGTAGGGGTCCTTATATATTTTAGATATTAACCTCTTAACAGATATATGGTTTGCAGATATTTTTTCTCATTCTATAGGTTGCTTTTCCACTCTGTTTTTTTCTTTTACTATGCAGAAGCTTTTTTTTCCCAGTTTTTTATTAATAGTTTGATGTGATCCCAATTGTATGTTTTTACTTTTGTTGCCTATGCTTTTATGTCATATCTATAAAATCATTGCCAAGGCCATTGTTAGAAAAAATTTCCCCTGTGTTTTCTTCTAAGAGTTTCGTACTTTCAGGTTTTATATTTAAGTCTCTAATCCATTTTGAGTTGATTTTTGTGTATAATGTAAGATAAGGGTCCAGTCTTATTCTTTGCATGTGGTTATTGTTTTCCCAGCACCATTTGCTGAAGAGACTATCCTTTTTCCATTATGTATCTTTTCCCCATTTTACACTCTTGTTGAAGATCAGTTGATTACGTATGTCTGAGTTTTTTCCCAGCCTCTCTATTTTGTTCCAATGGTCTAGATATCTGTCTTTATGCCAGTGCCATACTGTTTTGATTATGTTGGCTTTGTAAGATGTAAATGTCATGAAGTATGATGCCTCTAGCTTTGTTCTTTTTTCTCAAGATTGTTTTGACTACTTGGGGTCCTTTGGTTTCATTCTGTTGTGGTTAAAAAAGATACATGGTATTGACTTAAATCTTCTTAAATTTGTTATGACTTGCTTTGTGACCCAACATGTGGTTTATTCTGGAGAATGTTTCATGTGCAATTGGGAATGTGACGTGTATTCTGATACTTTTGGGTGAAATGTTTTATATATGTCGGTTAGGTCCATCTGATCTCTAATATTATTCAAGTTCTCTGTTTCTTTCCTGATCATCTGTCTGGATGTTTTATTCATTACTGAAAGTGGGCTATTTGAATCTCCTACTGTTACTGTGTTGCTGTTTATTTCTCCCTTCAGTACTGTTAATATTTGTTTCATATATTTGGGTGCTCTGATATTGGATGCATATATAATTGTTAAATGTTTTTGGTGAATTGACCCATTTATCATTATATAATATCTTTTTTTGGTCTCTTTTGACAGTTTTTTACTTAAAGCCTATTTAGTCTGATATAAGTATTGCCACGCCATTGTCTTTTGGTTACCATTTATAAGAAATATATTTTTCATCCTTTCACTTTCAGCCTATGTGCATCCTTAAATCTAAAGTGAGTCACTTGGAGACAGCATATAGTTGGATCATGCTTTTATTTATCCAGCCGCTTTATGTCTTTTGATTGGAGAATTTAATCCATTTACATTTAAAATAATGACTGATAGAGAAGGACTTACTATTGCCATTTTGATAATTGTTTTCTGTCTTGGTAGCTTTTTTATCCCTCTTTTTCTCTTGCTGTCTTTTTCTGGAAAATAAATGTAGTTTAATAACTTCTTAGTTGTGTTAAGAGAATTGAAATAGTTCTTCCTGTTTAATTAAAGCAAATTTGAATGATTTCTATGTAAGGAAAAAAATTTTGTCCAAGTTATAAAATTTGCATTAACAATAATGTTTTAAAGCTCTAATACAAACAAAAATGTAGCCTGCTTTTGGGATGCGTTAGCTTTTCCCTTTTTGTTCTCTCTTATTCCCTGGTGAATTATAATCTTATATATAATTATTATATGCTGACAGTTTTTTAAAATAATTGAATATAATCAACTAACTTTTGAGCCAAAAGTTAATTCAGATATATCAATGAGCTGAACAGTATTGTTTTGCAAACAAGTTTTTTTAAAGACCCAGTAATGTTATATGACAGTTTATTTTGTATTTGTTATAAAAGTTTTCTTATGGGATTAATATATATTCTGCATTTTTCTTGTAGTATTCAAGATGTATGAATCTATGGCCACTTTATTGTGCATAGATTTCTGAAGTTCTAAGAAACCAAAAAATCATCCATAGATAGAATGTCTTTTTTTAATCCCTTGTAACAAATTTGGAATAATTGCACATATCATACCTGCCTTAAAAATTTTAAATCATATTTAACTCTGATATTCTGAATTCTTTTCTGTGTAATTGGAGAAAAATCCCTGCTGGATTTCTTTAGGGGAAATTTTGTACATTTTACTAATTCTCTGTTCCTCATACTTTTCATTTTAAATAGATTTCTTCTAACCTAATTGTGGAATATATTTTGCATTCATCAACATAATGGTCTAACTCAAGTAGTGTGGGAGGTTTTTCTCCAGCTCTTGAACATTTGTAACCTTCAGTATTGGAAATTGTTATCTCAGGATCAAGAAATCACAGGAAAAACAGTATATCATTGGGTTAAATTCCATTAAGTATCAACAATGATGCAAATTCATGACACATGTCATCTGGTCTTATATCCTCTTGAGATATTTTTATCCTTTTCTAAACTGGTTATTCAATAAAGAAGTTTAAGTAATATAATAAATTATTCTGAACATGACTGACTCTATAGCAGGTTTATTCTTTCAGTTGAAGGCCATTATGATTCCCCATAAACAGTGTTGCTCTGAATATTGTCAGCAGGTGGTTTTTTGTTTTTTGTTTTTTTCTAGGTACTGGTGAGAGACTTTGACTCAGAAACAGTGCATGTTCAAAAGCAAATTCTGATAACCAAACACACTCAAAACAGAAAAGGCACTCAAAACAGAAAAGACTTTCAGATCAATGATAGCCCTACATTTTTACATAATAACATGGTCTTCTGGGGAATTTTAATTTTTATTGATTAGTAGTCCCTGATCACTATATGATAATAGCAATGAACTGTTTTACTAATTAGTGCTATAAATTTTGTTTTATGATCTTATTAAGAAATTTATTTCTAAAAATAGATAAAGGCAAAACTCTGAGGAAATTAACTATCTTATAAAAATCGATTAGTTTCTGTTCTCTAGAGAATTTTGGGTGGTATCTTATAATAACTGGTTCATATTGTATAAAATTCATGACAGAACAAGTGGATAAACAGTTCAACTTAAATCACAATCTCTACTTCTGGCTTTTTGTCTTTTTTATTTATTCAGCTCTTACCTTTATTATTAACTTCTACTTTCTTTGCATGTGCTATGTTTCACTTTCTAGCTTCTTGGAAAGAATACTTAATTCTTTTATTTTCACATTTTAAAATGAATCTATTTTAAGCTGTAAGTGTATTTCTAAGCGTTGTCATTGTTGAATGCTACATGTTTTGAATTGTGAGTGCCTTTCTTATCATTCATAGCTAAAGATTTCATGAATTCTGTGTTTTCCTGTTTAATTCATATGTTTTTTAAGAATATGAGTTTTGCTGTGAGGCTTATTTATTTTTTTCAGACTTGTATTATTGACTTTTAATCTAACTTTGCATAATTGTTAGATATGTGATCAATATGATAAAGGTTGTTTGAAGTTTCTTAAAAGTTCTTTTGTAATCTAGCCTGTGATTATTTCTGTAAATGTTCCATTAGTGCCTATATATTTTCTACTTGTTGGCTATCTGAGTCTCTGTTTATATGTTTATTTGATCTAGGTTATTAATGATGATCAAATTTTCAAACAATATGTCTGTGTGCCTATATACTTAGTCAAATGATCTTAAATAATCTTTAAGGACTCATTAGTTAAGTATATTAAATAATTTCACCTTAGGTTTAAAGAGAAAACTTAAAATTTATTAACTTTGACCAAAGGCATTTTTTTTTCACTTTTTAGATTGCTAATAGTAGTAGTAGTAGTAGTATTAGGAGAAGATGGAGGAGGAAGGTTATTAAGTATGAAACGTCCGATTTCCTTAAGCGCTAAGTTTGACATTTGATATCTCTGACATTTCACTTTGACACTCTCGTTTTATGTTTACTGTGAAGGTCTATCCTCAGTCTTTCAAATCCATGTTTTGGCTTGTGATTATCTTTCACATTTTTTTAGAGCAATTTTTGTGAAACCATGGATAAGTCAAAATTTTGTGGTGTTGTTGAATATGTGTTCCATCATGGAGCCAATGCAATGCAGACAGCTCAAAATTTCAATGAAGTGTTTGGGAAGGATGTAGCTAATGAATACACAGTACATGAATGGTTTGAGAAGTTCCATTCTGATGATTTTAATCTTGAAAATGAGCCACGTGGGTGACCTGAGACCAAAGTGGATAATGATGAGCTGAAATCTCATAGTGGAAGCAAATCCATCTCAACCTACATGTGAATTAGCAGCAAGGTTTGACATTCTATTCCAATAATATTGGACCATTTGAAACAAATCAGAAAGGTAAAGAAGCTGGATAGATGGATTCCACGTGAGCATCGAAGAGAAATTATCTCAAAGCTTGCCTTTCTTTGCTGTCATGACATAAAGATGAACCATTTCTATACTGTATTGTTATGTGTGATGAAAAATTGATTCTTTTTGACAATCACAAACATTTGGCACAATGGTCAAAGATGAAGTGCTGAAACACAATCCAAAAGCAGATATTCATCAAAAAAAGCTCATAGTGTCTGTTTGGTGGTCTAGCGCTGGTATCATCCAGTACAGTTTCATGAAACCTGGTCAATTGATTATACCGGATGTCTGCTGCAACCAATCGGATGAAATGATGGGGATGGTTGTGATAAAGCAGCCAAGATTGGTCAATAGAGATAGGCCAATCCTCTTGCAAGACAATGCCTGACCACATGTTACAAAAACAAAGCTGCTAAAACTACAGAAGCCGGACTTGGAAACTCTCTGTCATCCACTGAATTCACTAAAGATTGCACCAACTGACTACCACTTCTTCCAGGCTTTGGACCACTTCTTGCAAGAAAAAATATTCAATTCTCAACAAGTTGTGGAAAGTACCTTCTGCGATTTCATCACCACTCTCTCTCCAGGGTTCTTTGCTGCTGGCATAAACAAGATACCATTAAGATGTGTCAATAATTTAGGCACATGTTTTGATTAATTGTACTGCTTAATATAATAAACTTTTGATTCGAAATTGGACATTTCATATTTAATGACATAATAGTAAGCAGCAGCAGGAGGAGCACAGCAGCAGCAGTAGTGTTAGTGGTAATAGTAATGGTAGCAGCAGCAGTAGCTAATGTTTATTGAGCTCTTACTATGTGCCAGCACCATTCAAACCTCTCTAAATCTGTTAATAAATCTAATAACAGCTCTATTATGAGATAGCGTTTTCCTCATTTTATAGGTGAGGAAAGACACAGAAAGGTTAATATACTTGCCTTTGTTACATTGTTGGCTTTAAACCAACAAAGGCAGGTTTGTTTAGCTGGACACACACAAAATTGACTTTTTTCTTTCCTCATTTTAGTTATTAGAGAAATTAAAAGAACGTTGGCTCTCCACTGGTTTATGGCATAATCTGGAGTTGGTGAAGACAGTCATTGTAGAACCACAAGGAGGAGAAAAAACTAATTTTGATGAATTACTGCAGGTATACTATGATGCAATCCAGCATAAAGGAGAGAAAGGTAATTGAAATTATTTCATGGTCAGTGAAAAATTTTTTTTATTATAAAGTAAAAAGTTGGTGCTGTTAGAATTTCATTTATTACTATCTTTTTAAATGAATTATACTTAAAATTATATTTCATAATCCTGAGTGAAAAGAATGTAAATTACGTAAAGAAATTCTTTTATTTAGAGTTGTCCTTGTATGAATATTTTCACTTGGATGTACCGATTCAACTTTAAGGAACAGCATGCCTTTATATATTATCCTATAATTTTTCTTGTACTACCTGAAATATTTTGTGCAAGAAAGCACCTAGAATATATATAGCCAAATGAGACCTACATTTTGATGCAAATAATGTACTTTGTGCTTATATTCTATTATATAAGGTAAACTGAAGTTTTCAAAACATAACTGAAGACTCAATTTCTAGGTTAGAGAATGTCTATAAAGAATTTGATGTAAAGGGCTAAGAATAATAATAATAATAATTTATGAACAATGCAACAGTAAAGATAATATAATTGATAAGAATATATATAGTATTCTGTATGTATTTTAAGTACTTTTCAATATAATATTGATTCAATATGATATGCTTTACAAACCAGAATTATTTAAATTGTTCTGAGAATTTTACTTTGTGGTGATAAAGGTAATGATTGAAATTTCAGTTTTTATAAAGTAACGCTATTCATAATTGCTTATTTCATATGCAAGTTGCTATTCTAATGTGATTTTACTGTATAAGTTATCTGTGAGATGAACAGTTTGTAAATTGGTTTGTTACCCTATTGCATATAATTTTGTTCCCCTTATTTACTTAAAGACATTGAACTTTTAAAACTTTATCTCATAATTGTGTTTTATTTTGATTATTTTAAAAATTGCTACTATACTTAATATTCAGGTCTTTTCAAAATGACAAGAATAAGGAATTTCTGAGGATTTTGAATATGCTTTTCAAAATGTCTATTTTCTGTTGCTTAAGATGGAGCCCTCCTGGTAGCAGTTTGTCGTGGTAAAGTGAGTGAGGGTCTGGATTTCTCAGATGACAATGCCCGTGCTGTCATAACAATAGGAATTCCTTTTCCAAATGTGAAAGATCTACAGGTAGGCCATCAAAGCCTTAAGAAGTTTTATCATCATAGGAGTCATTGATTTAGTGTGAAGTTAATTACATACCTTGTTTTACTACACTTTGCATTATTTTGTGTTTTTACCAATGAAGGTTTGTAGCAACCCTGCATCAAGCATGTCTATTGACACCAGTTTTCCAATAGCATGTGCTCACTTTGTGTCTTGTTGTCACATTTTGCTAATTCTCACCATATTTCAATCTTTCTCATTATTATATCTGTTTTATTTGTGATTACTGCTCTTTGATGTTACCATTTTAATTGTTTTGGGGTGAATTGAACCATGCCCATGTAAGAAGGCAAACTTAATTGATAACTGTTGTGTGTGTGTTCTGACTGCTCCACCAACCAACCAACCATTCCACTGTCTCTCTCTCTTCGGGCTTCCCTATTCCCTGAGACACAACAATATCGAAATTAGACAAATTAATAACCCTACAGTCATCTCTAAGTGTTTAAGTGAAAGGAATAGTTACACATCTCTCACTTTCAATCAAAAGCTAGAAATGATTTAACTTAGGGAGGAAGATATATCAAAAGCCAAGATAAGCCAAAAGCTAGACCTCTTAGACCTCTTGCATCAAACAGCCAAGTTGTAAATACAAAGAAAAAGTTCTTGAAGGAAATTAAAAGTGCTACTCCAGTGAATTCATGAGTGATAAGAAAGCCAAACAGCCTTCTTGCTGATTTGGAGAAAATTATAGTAGTCTGGATAGCTTGAACCAACCACAACATTCCCTTAAATGAAAGACTAATTCAGAGCAAAGCCCTAACTCTCTTTAATTCTGTGAAGGCTGGAGAGATAAGGAAGCTGCAGAAAAAAGTTGGAAGCTAGCAGAAGTTGGTTCATGAGGCTTCTTTCAAGACATCGCCATAACATAAAAGTGTAGGTGAAGCAGCAAGTGCTGATGGAGAGAAGCTGCAGAGAGTTGTCCAAAACATCTAACTATGATAACTGATGAAGGTGGTGACACTAAACAGGAGATTTTCAGTGTAGATAAAACAGCCTTCTATTGGAAGAAGGTGCCATCTAAGGACTTTAATAGCTAGAGAAGAGAAGTAATGCCTGGCTTCAAAGCTTCAAAGGACAAGGTGACTCTCTTGTTAGAGATGAATACAGCTAGTGACTTTAAGTTGAAACCAGTGCTCATTTACCATTCTGAAAATCCTCGGGCCCTTAAGAATTATGCTAAATCTGTTTGGCTTGTGCTCTATAGATGGAAAAACTAAACCTGAATGACAGCACATCTGCTTATAACATGGTTTACTCAATATTTTAAGCCTACTATTAAAACCTGCTCAGAAAAAAAGATTTCCTTCAAAATGTTACTGGTCATTGACAATGCACCTAGTCACCCAAGAGCTCTGATAGAGATATACAAAGAGATTAATGTTGTTTTCCTGCCTGCTTAAACAATATCCATTCTGCAGTCTAAGGATCAAGAAGTAATTTTGGCTTTCAAGTCATATTATTTAAGAAATACATTTTGTAAGGCTTCCATAGATAGTGATTTCTCTGATGGATCTGGACAAAGTAAATTGAAAACCTTCTGGAAAGGATTCACCATTCTAGATGCTATTTAGAACATTCATGATTTTTGGGAGGAGGTCAAAATATCAAGATTAATAGGAGTTTGGAAGAAGTCGATTCCAGCTCTTCTGGATGACTTTGAGGGTTTCAAGACTTAAGTGAAGGAAGTAACTGCAGATACGATGGGAATAGCAAGAGACCTAGAAGTTGAGACTGAATTGCTGCAATCTCATGATAAAACTTGAACAGATGAGGAGCTCCTCCTTAAGGATGAGCACAGAAAGTGGTTTCTTGGGATGGAAACTACTCTTGGTGAAGATGCTGTGAACATTGTCGAAATGACAACAAAGGATTTAGAATATTCCATAAACTTAATTGATAAAGCAGCAGCAGGGTCTGAGAAGCTTGATGCCAATTTTGAAAAAGTTCTACTGTAGGTAAATGCTATGAAAGAGCATCACATGCTACAGAGAAATCTTTCATAAAAGGAAGAGCCAATTGATGTGGCAAACTTCACTGTTGTCTTATTTTAAGAAATTGCCACAACCAC
>CAUYSK010052043.1:0-33608 GCA_963575035.1 Avahi laniger | reverse complement strand
CCCCCCCCCACCCACCAAGGTGGTGCAAATGACAGCCGGTAACCAGGCTCCCACAGTCGTTTGGATCACAGCCCTCCCCCTCCTTGAAAAGCAGGTGTGAAACAGAAACTGTCCGGCTCTGCAGTGGTTGACAAGGCTCTTCCGGCCCCACAGGTGTGTCTGTGTGAATTTTGTCTGTCTTGCTCAGGACAGCCCTGGGCAGCGGAGTGACTTCAAGGGCCCCCACCTAACTGGCCAGAGCAGGGGCTCTGCTCCCACCAGGAACAGCCCAGCCAGCTCCCACGGCCACTGAATTCACAAAGATCATGTAAACATCATCGCATCTCCATGACTACAATTAAACTCACCCCATTGGCAAGAGAATCCAAAAGTGACAACATCTCGACTTCTCTCCACTCTGGGGAATCAGTTGTTTGGGACGTTAGTAAGTAACCGAGTGCAGCACCACGCGGAGGTCAGGCAGCACTTTCAGAGAAGCGACATGATCACAGCCTGACCTGGGAGCTGCCCATTCTGCGGGCACTTCCCGATCCACCTGCTGCCTGTCCTGCGGGCCACTAGGGACTCAGCCCCTGGCCTCCCCGCCCCTGGCTTCTGCGGGGCTGCAGCCACTGGAAAGCATCAGAGAGAGGCTGTGGGGGCTGAGCTGGGCCTGGATTTACAGCAGCTGTGTCCCCATCTGAGGGTACAGCTCCCGCCGGGCAGCCCCTCCCTGCCTGCTGCATACCCCCCGCAGGGCCAGCAACAGCACCCCCAGCTCAGCCCCTTCAGGGCCGGGGATGGTGCAGCTCCCTGCAACTGCCAGCCCCTGAGTGCTTCCCTCTCCCTGGTGGCTCCTCTTCATTCAACTCTGTCCAATGACCCTTTGGAATGTGTCATCTGTTTCTTGCCCAAACATTGGCTAAGTCACATGAAAAGTCAGCACTTTCAGGCTTTGATATAGAGTTGGATTTCAGCAAGGTATTCCTCCCTGAGGTGGGCTGGGTGCTAGCATAATTAGGTGGATTCAAAGACTGAGTTAACTGGATGTAAAGTCGAATAATTCATAACAACCGGCAGAGTCTCTAGTGAGATGCCTCAGGGCTGTACCCTCGGATCTGTCTGTCCAACGGTTTTATGAATGACTTAGCAGGGAACGTTGATTGCTACGGATCCCACTTCACAGATAGTTAATACAGCGTTGGAATCCAGAAAGATCTCGGCCACTGGGAACAATGGGTCACACTGAGCAAAACAGAGCTCCACAGATATAGATGGGAAGTCACAGACACGGAACAGGTGGGAGTCAGACTTGGGTGAGGCCACCTTTAAGCTCACCGTGAACCAACAGACTGATACGGCCATCACGGGGTGAATTAATAGTATGACACCCAGGACCGGGAGGGCTCTACCCTCAGCAGGACAGCCAGGCTGGGGGTACAGGACACGGAGCCCGTCACAGAGTATGGGTGAGGGAACCAGAGAGGGCCAGAGAGGAGGCAAGCTAAGTGTGAAGACGACGTGAGAGTTAGCTCCAGACACCTAAAAAAATTAGCTGCAGGAAGATAAACAACAGGGAGCAACGCCAAGGACGTTCTCCCTCTAATCCAATTAAAGCAGTCTGCAGCCCACTGAAACAGACACCCTCAGCAGCACTGACAGCAAAACACGCCAAGTCTCCAACCACAGGCCTCCTGCCACCAGCTGGGGTGCTGGTTGGAGTCCCCTCTCCAGCCCCACTACTTAGCTTTCTACCCCAATGAGGCTATGAAACTCCTCAGCAAAACAGGAAGGAACAACAGAGAAAACTCATAGAAAAATAAAGAGGTAAAACAAATAAAAATCCCTATAGTCACATTAAAAAAAAAAAAAGCAGCACAATTTCAGAGGAATGGCCAATGCTAAAATAGACTCACACATAGAGCATAAGAAGATTTTCAAAAAATACTACCAGCTATTTTCAAAGAGAAAAGAAACACATCAACTGAATGATAGAGCTCAAAACAAAATTAGTTATCTCTGTAATTCCAATAGAACCACTGTTGGAGGCTGTAAAAATAGAATTGGTATTGCAAAAAAATTGTACCAGCAAAACAAAAAATACATTTGAGAAATGTATTTGTCAGTTTTAGAAAAGATATGCTGTTGTAAACAAGCAACCTCCAAATCTCAGTGGCTTAAATCAACAAAAAGTATTGCCTCCAGCCCCCCGACTCCATGCTTTTGCAGGTTGGCTGCAGCTCCGTCCCATGGCATCTTTATTCCAAGATCCAGGCTGAAGGAGCAGCCCCTCTCTCTCAAGGCAGAGGGAAAAGCAAACGTGGCAGAACTATGCCAGGGCTCTTAGAGCTTCTGTTCAGAAGAGGCCTCTGTCACTTTCGCCTCCATTCCATCGGCTCAGGCAAGTCACATGGCCAAGGATGACATCATCAGGGCAGCCTGTCAGTCCTTCACAGAGAGAGGCAGTGGCTGTTTCGAACAATATAAGACACATATCTAGACTATAGAATAAGCGAGTGGAGGCTTTTTTTTAAAAATGGGGAAAATGACGCAGAAAAGGGAAAATGTAGGAAGAACCCAATTCCAGGGACATGATTCCCAAAGCGGACATAAGAAACTGATCATATCTGATCTTCACAAACTCAACAGAACAGTTCCTGGAACTGAACTAAGACCTGAGATTAGAAATCAAAAGGAAACAATCAGCCTAAGGAAAAGTTTACGCACAGAAATTAATGCTAAGTTTCAGGACCGAGCGATGCTTAAATTTCAAAGAAAAAGAGAGTGAGATACTCTAATGAGGCAAACAGAGAGTTGTGTTCTCACAAAGCTGTGCTCTCAAAGCTTGGGAGAACCCACTGGAACATGGGGTTGTTTCCTTTGATGACCCAGCTGCTGCCCCAGGGCAGGCAGCCTAGCCTGACCTCTTTGCAAGCTGTCAGCTCTCGCAACTCACCCCAAAAGTGTAGAGACAAGACTGTCTGTTTCCAAACCTCTGCAGTCTCTCTCTCTCTCTCTCTCTCTCTCTCTCTCATTAATCTGCGTCTACCCAAGTTCGCTGATGACAGTCTAATGACTGTCCTCCCTCGTATATGTACGTAAACTATTTGTGTGTGGATAACTAATCATTTCTGAATTATTAAAGAGTATTATTATATAAATACACATAATTATATATGAAATTACATAAATATATTCATTTAAAAATATATGTTATCAAGGAAAAGCTAGGAAACGGGCACCACCAACATAGGGAGGGAAATCTGTAAGTTTCAAATCAGAGATAAAGTTAATTATTTCAATTTAATCAGGCATAGAGTCCAGCTAGTTGTATCCCTAATAACACACATCTCTGTGTGTGTGTGCACGAGCATACGCAAATGGGGGGTGGACAGACAAGAGCGAGAGCAGGAGACAGAGGGAGGGGAGTCCATGAGGAAAGTGAAGCAAGAGGAGAGGCCAGTTGGAGGCCACACCATGACCTCCTCCCACAGCAGGCTCTACATGGTGATCAAGAAGCCTCCTAAGATCCACTGGAGATCCCTCCCTCCATTGGGAAGCACCTGGTCATCTGGTTCACTGGGAGTTCCCAATGGGGGAGCATGTGAGAGCCCAGGCGGGGGGGCCCCTGAGAATGAATACTCTGGCATGTGTTCAACCAAAAATCAGTCTGTCATGAGTTTGGTTAGTGTGAGTCAGTCCCCACCAGCATGGGAGGGGTGGGGTCCGAACCTGGCCACGGACCATCCATTCTGCGGTGAGGATTAGATGTGAAAAGCTCTTAGCCCCGAGCCCGGCACTGGCGAGTGCTCAGCAATTGCCATCACTCAGAAGCCTGTAAGCAACACAGGACAGGAACCTCATCACTGCCCGCCTGAACCCCCAGTGCCCCGAGAGCACCTGACACACCAGCTAGGAGACGTCCCGTCACTGATTAGGGCCCATGCTCCTGCTCCAGGCTTCGTCTGACCCAGGCCCAGGGCATTTTCCAAACTTTCCGAAAGGTGGCCTTCCTAATAACCTGTCTAACAGAGGAAAATAAACTATCGATCAGGGAGTAACAGAAATAAACCCACGGCACATATTGCCCCTTTCAAGAGAAAACTCCCAGCTACCCCTTTTTGTTTAATTAAAACACCTGTGGCCTGACTTGTTCTAAGAGTTTCGTGTTCTCAGCCTTAAGGAGCCCCAAGTGGACAGTAGGGTGTAGACGCCCCGCTCCCGCCCCCGGCCTCAGCTTCGGAGGACGCTGACAACCTGGCCTCCCAGAGAAAAGACAGAATGAAGAACACCTGCAAGAGCTTCGCCGCTGCTGCTGTTACCAGTCTACCAAAACGGGGGGTGGGGGGAGGCCATTTTCACCCTTTAAAACTCCAAGCGACTTTCCCTCAGCTGCCTGCGCTTTCACTCCTGCATTCGTGCGTCGTGGCCACTCTCTCTCTCTGTTTCTTTCTTGGAGAAATAAACAGACTTTTGCCTCTGTATATCCTAATCACCGTATGAGGAATCCTTCTCTGCCCACGTGCAAATTTCTCACCCTTTCACTTTCCTCTTCCAACCTCTGGGCTAAATCAGTGACAAACTCTGGTGCAACAGGTGAGCAGGAGGAGGAGGAAGGAAAAGGCAGAACAAGACAGAGGCAGCCAACCATCCCAAAGGACAGATCCTGTCAGATGCCACAGAATGCCAGGTCCCACCCTCGCCGGTCCTGGGCAGGTGCATATAGGTGGCACACATGTATGCCTCCAGGTGGCCACCAGCATGCAGGTCATCCTGCTCCCCAGCTAACCCGTGGAGGTCACTTATGGCCACCTCAGCCTGCTCACCACTGTATCTCAGGGTGAGCACTGAGTGTGTGTTCCGCAGCACTTGTTATAGGACATCAGTGCTCAAGGATCCTGCTACGCGCCAGACATTGGTCCAGGAGTGTCATTCTTCATAACCAGCACTGCAAAGCAGAAGTATTACTCTGGCATCCACAGGTAGCAAAATTAAGGCTCAGACGGGTGAAGCAATTTTTCTGGTATAACACAGCCAGGAGGTGACAGTGGTGAATCTGGCCCCAAAGCCTGTGCTCTTTCCACTGCCTGAGCCCTCTCCTAGGAGGAGGAAGGATGGAGAGGAGAAGGCTAACCTGGAGCAGAAAGCAACTAGTCTGTCCGTGACGGCCCCTCAAGCCCTGTTGCTACTGTGCCCAGGACACCCAGGCAGCAGTCAAGCACAGTGGTTCCAGAGGCAGTCACTGTCTTTAAATTTGACCCAGGGCAAGGCCCAGCTCTCCTCTGAGGTTCTTGTCCCAGGGGCCTTCCAGGCAATGGCCAGACCGCGGGGATCCAGGAGGGGTACTTTGTTCCCCCAGCACAGCAGCCTGCTGGGTCCCCACACCCCACCCTCCGCTTGGGCATCCATGATGGCAGAGAAAGAAGGGAGCCTGGCGGGGCTAGGCCTCCAGAGGGGGCTGCAGCCGGCACTGTCTGAGCCCTTCCCTCATCAGCTGTCTCATTACTGGCTCCTCACCCAGCCTCGTTGGGAGGGGCCTCGTCCCACCTCACTGTTAATAAACGGAGCTCAGAGAGGCTAAATAACTTGCCTGAAGATGGCATAGCTGGCCAGTGACATGCAAACCCAGGGACACTCGACGCAAAGCCCTAATCACAGGGATCACTGCCTCTCCACGCACCCTAATTCCAACCACAATTGCTCCAGAGGTACAACTGCAGGTTTGTTTCTCTGCCCCAGCGCTGCACAGCCCAGGAGCCAGAAGCCCCCAGAGCCGGCCCCTCGCCCGCCCGGCAGGAAGCCCCCAAGCTGGGTTCCCAGGCCCGCACGGTCCGCCCTCCCCGGCAAGCCAAGCCCAACATAGGCTGCATTTGTGGGAAACCAGGGCTCAGCGTGCTGAGAGTGAGCCGATTTATTCTGGAGAAAACATCTTTGTTCTGCGAGCGAGGGGGAGCCATTTCCCACAATTTAATGCTCTGTTCACGGGCCCGGGTGCTGGGGTTGCAGCACGAGGCTTGTTCTTCGAGGCAGAGCGGCACATAATGAGGCTTCTCACTGCCGCTCCCCGTCATTGTGCCAAAAACCAGAACGGTTATTTATCCATTAGTCTGACATTACACCCTCTGCATTTTATCTGCTTAAAGAAATTTGGTGGTTAGAATGTGTGCCTGGCGGAGAAACTCCCGTGTTCAATTTCCTACGCACCAACACGCCTTTGAGGTCGCCGGGCCTCCAGGGCCAGCTGGGAAAGGCTCGTCCAGATCCAGACCCCAAGGATGGCTCCCCAGAGACTGTCTGGGGTCCCAGCAAGTAGCCGCAGCCCGAGTCACGCAGACACACAGCCTTTCTCCCGCACACAAGTCGCCTCCTTCACCAGCACCTACGGGCAGCGGGGAGAGTGGGCACACCCGATCCTGGACACCCCTGCCTGGGTTGGGATCCTGGCTGTGCCACTCAGTAGCTGTGTGACCTTGCGGTGTCACCTTACCTCTCGGTGCCTCAGTTTCCCCACCTCCTTCCTAGGGTTGTTTCGAGAACTAAGTGGGTCAATATTTGTAAAGTGCTTGGAGCAGTGCCCGGCACATATCAAGTGCTTGAGAGTTGGTTTAAAAATGTTAATTTTTAAAATCTAGGACAAGTTTTTGTGCTTGTAAGTGGGGCTTTGGAGACGGGCTAGACCACTGGGTCCCCCCACCAACCCCAACCCGCTTGACTCAGTTTTAAAAGGTGGGTACCGTGGAATATTCCATTTGAGCAAAGAGTCCCACTGCTTGAAATGTTTGGCTCATTTTGCGGAGGAGCAAACGGAGAGCATGGGAGGAGAAGGGACTCGTCCAGGAGCCCCAGCGAGTTCGCAGCAGAGCTGGGGGCAGGATCCAGACCTCCCGCTTGCGGGGGCAAGTGTTTTTTTGCAGCATGAGATCTTGGGGTGCTCATTCACCTCATTATCATTGAGGGTCTTCCCAAACTCTCTACCTATTGCCAGGTCACGCTGACCCAGGGAAGATACCAGCTGGGCACCCTCCTCTCCCACCTGAGCAGCTACAGCACTGCCCCAGCCTGGAGCTGAGAGCCCAGCCCATCAGCAGGTGGGACCCCAAACCCTCAAACTTAACACCCACCCCCCCTCCAAAGTCCAGCAACCCCTTGCTCGTTTGTCCTTCATTTGTCTTTTCCTTTCATCCTCTGGTTCTCTACCATGTCTTCTTGGCCTAGAAACTTGCTGGAACTCCCTGCCTCTCCTCCTGTGTCCTGTCTGCCCTTTGCACCCTGCACCCCTGCCCCACAGGCTAGAGACCAGCCAGGGCCTGGGAGACACCGGGCCCTGCCACTCTCCCACCACACAGCCTGGATGCCGCTCTGCCCAGCTCAGACGTGGCCTGAGCTCACCACGCCCCTCTAGGGGCCCGTTCCCTGAACACCTCCCAGAGGCCGGCCGTTCCACCCGGAGAAGGAGACTTCCACAGTCATCTCGCTCAGGAGAGCCCAGCCCGATGCCCTACGCCGAGCGTGGAGGCGAGTTGGGAGCGAAGCGGTGAGTCTGTAACCAGAGAGGAGAGCTGTGTCCCACGCAGGAGCCGCTCTGCCCAGGCAGCTGCAGGCCCAGCCCCTGCCTCCTTCAGAGCAACAGAGAGGCAGGCATGCGGGCAGACAGACGCCCAACACAGAGACCTCCCACACGCTCGTCTGCGCCACCACCGCCCTTCCTGCTTGGCCCCACAGTCGAGGGAGCCCCTCCAACCTGCAGCCAACCGTACTTTTTGCTGAACAGAGGCTCCCAGGGTAGAAGGGCTGCTCCCTGGCCCCCAGGAAACCCCCTGAACGTTGTCATCTGCCACCAAGGCCTGGGACAGCCAGGCAGGACCTGCACTTGGCCAGCCCTTTTCTTACTAGCACATTTAAGGGAAGCATCACGGGCAGGGAGAGGCTCCCTGGCCACATGCCTGCGGCAGAGGTGGGCTGTTCATCCCTCCCCAACCCTTGGGAGCCGAGTGGCCCTCCCTGCCCAGCCCCCATACACCTGCCTAGGGCACAGTCCCACCTTAAAGAATCGTCCTCCCTTCCTCCCACTCTGCTTCCCTAGCCGCTCCCTCTCTTTTGATGCCCGTCCTTCCTCACTCTCACCTTCCCCCACCCCGCCCCGCCTGCTGGACGCTGCTACTGCAAAAGTGACCAAGTCCTGGAGACGTCGGCTTGGGGTCATTTCAGCTGGACCCAACCCTGATAACCTGTGCCAGGCACTGTGCCAAGAGACTCAGTTAGGTACAGCCCTTGCATTTCGCAGGTGAGGACACCGAGGCTTGCCGACAGGCACAGAGCTTTTAAGTGGCCCAGCCTGGATTTGAACCAGATGTGTCTGAATCCACAGCCTCCAGTCTTACCACAGCCCTGCCATGGGGCTGGCACACCCACAGATCTGTTCTAGCACCGTGAATAAAATCAGACACTGAGTCCCGCCGCTGCTGCTGCAGCCGTGGACCGGGAGGAGGAAGAGCTGGGCCCCGTAGGCGACGTTTTCTGTGGGTTCCGATCAGGGGTCTGTCTTCCTTCAGTGTCACTAAGACTCACCTGTCACTGGCAGGGAGAGGAAATCAACATTTTACAGCAATAAAAGGCTGCTCCTGGTTAGACATCAAACGAATCAATCTTCTCCGACAGTTAATTTTCATTTTGCAACTTTCCCTGGCAACAACAGCAAGTAATAACCCGGAGGATCTGCAAAGTCGTTGATCAGCAGCCCAGCCTCCCATACCCCGGCTCCCTCGCCCCCCGCACCCACCGCTCAGCCCCCCTTGCCTCAGCCCTCAGACCCTCCTCTCTGCCCAGGGACCCCTCACGGAGGCTCAGGCCCAAGCTGCCCCAGGGCATCGAGACAAGAAACAGACACACCAGAGCTCGAACAGGAAGCCGCCCGCCAGGACATCACTGAGGACGCCCTGGCCAGCAGCACACCCCATCCTCGCTGGCCCCACCCCGCCTCATCAATGATCCTCTCTTCATGAGTATCCCATGACCACTGCCTCCCTAACACAGCGATGAGCCCAGCTACGACCCAGGACCTGCCACCAACGCCCAGTGCACAGCACCAATGACCCCATCGGAAACGTCCCCCAGCAAACCGCTTTCATTCCCCTGACCTCCTCACAGAGCATCCGCACACAGCACCCTGTGCCTTCCATAACTCCAGAACCACCGCATCTGACCCCCAAGTGCACTTTACAAATTCCCAGCAATTCCACGCCGTTGGGGAGCACCCGGGCTCCGCACCTGTCTCCAGCCCTGCCCAAATCTGGCCCAAGGCCCCCCACTCCTTAACACAACAGCCTTTCCCAGGGGAGGGCCCTCCCGCCCCACTCGCAAGATCCCAGGTCCCTGATGACCGTCATGCCGGCTCAGAGCCTCCAAGCCCAATTCTCCAGAGCCCACTCTGTGACCTGCTAAGAGAGATGAGGAAGAGGCCCACTCAGCACCTGGGCTGTGGCTCTGTGGTGGCCCCAAAGCCAACTGCAGCAGCTTTCACTGGCTCAGGAAACCCTCTTGGACCCCTGCACCATGGGACTCACAGCCAGGGTGCAGCTTCAGTCCACAGGGGCTTCCCGTGAGCCCCGCCCATTTCCAGCTGGGCTATGGGATGGGGAATGGGACCCCCCACACCCCTCCACTTCCCGGAAATGCTCAAGACCTGGGAGTGGGGGGCCTGTTCCCCTAGCCCCCACAGAGGCCCTGTCCTCAAGAACAACAGTAGCTACTGTAATACTTAGGGAGTCTGTGTGCCTAGCACAGTGCCAGCCAGGCACCACCCAGCAAGGGCCACGGCAGCCTCCCGTCCCAGCATGGATCCCCAGCCTCGGGACAGTGCTTGGCACACGACAGACAGCAGCAGACATTTATGAATAAATGAAGGAACGGAGGACACCCTATTACCTCATGAAATATCTCAGCCCCCTGCAAGCTGGGTATTATTATCTCCACAGGCTCTAAGAGGGCAGATCCGGGGCCTAAAGTCACGTGGCCATCCAGTGGTGGAGCCACGTTCAAACCCAAGTCTGTCCAAACCCAGAGCCCCATTCAGCAAGGAGGACCTGTGTAATGACAGCTCAGCTCAGCCCGCCCTCCTCAGCATGGCTCCACGGGGGCTGCTGAGTGCCCCTCTCTTCCTGACACCAAACTGCAGCTCCAGGAAGTGCAGCAGCAGCCCCTGCATCTCCCTGGCAACCCAGAAGCTTTTGTTCATGAAGAATGGAGCTGATTCATGCCCCCAGGGCGAACAGCAGGGGCTATCAGCAGGGGAGCAGGGTCTAGACTCCTGACTGCAGCCTGGAGCAATCCAGGCTGGACGGGTGCATGCCGGAACAGAGTCTTTGCCGAAATTTTGGGGAAGGCAGTGCCCACCACACCTACTGGCCAGAACTCCACAGCCATAGCTCAGCTGGCAGACAGCAAAAGGGACGTGACATCCTGCCCGAAGTGAAGAAAGCCTCGCTCCTGGCCCTGCCCACATCTCCAGCAACCTCTCCTCCCCACGCCCTCCACAGGTCCCCAGGCTCCAGACACAGGTCCTGGCACGCACCGGCCCCCTGCTCTCTGCTCCCCACGCCCCTGCACACTCTCCCTCGGCCTGCAGAGCCCCTTCTTTCCCGTTCCTCACTGGGGATCTCTTATCTTTGGGCTGGGGCTCAGATGCTGCCCCCTCTGCAGGTCTCCCTGAGTACCCCACAGCCCTGTCACATACGGTCCTCTCACCCAGAGGTGCCCCTTTCCTGGGTTATGACTGTCCCTCCACTAGATACTGAGGTCCCGGAGGCAGGGGACAGGGCCCCTCTTTGCTGAGCAGCTCCAGTTCCAGCAGAGAGGGACACACTCAGGGGCTCTGAAAGCTGTCACTGACAGGAGTGTGCAGGGTGTCCACTGTCGACTGCCACTGTTACCAATGCCTGACTCGCTCCCCCCCAGGCCACAGAGCCAGGCCTGGCCAGTGACCTGCTCTGGCCAATGAAATGGAAACAGCCGTGATAAGTATTTGCTCCCGGCAGAAGTTTCAGAGCTGGTTTCTACTTCCCCCTTCTCTCCCCTCTACCAGTATCAGCCTGGTTCTGGGGGGAGGGAGAGGATGACAGAGAGCATCAGGACAGCTCACGGTGGACGTGTAGCCCCAGTGAGAGATCAGCCACAGAAATGTGGAGGCTGCTTGTCGCTGCCGCACGGGCTACCTATTCTGACCAACGCACGGGATGAGGGCACAATGCTCCCTGTGGCATCCAGACTCGCACAGGGGTCAGAGACTCCAGTGGGAGGCACTAACACGCCCGGCTGGCTTTCCGCATAGGCCCAGTGCCAGATGTGTTCCCATGACAACCACACGATGAAGTCTGAGAAAGGAAGAAACTGTGCGGCATGTGAGAAAGAGTTTGGAGGAAGACAGACAGGTGCAAATACAAGCCGAGCCACGCCTGTGACCTTGGACAAGTCCCTTGACCTCTGCAAACCTTAGCCTGCTTATCCAAAAATGACAGCAACAAAACCTACCTCCCAGGGCACACATAAAATAACAGGAGCACAAACACTGCATGTAAAGTACCTGGCACACTGGGAACGCTCCGCTGATCAGGGTTGCTAGTAGCTTTGATTAGCTCCAAGATGCCTGGGGGGTGCGGAGGAGCCAGCCTGCGCTCCAAGCCCTGGCATGGGTGGGCCCAAACACCACCCGGCTCACTTAGGACAGGCTGTATCTGAGATAAGGCCATCCTCACCCACACGGGTCACAGAGAGGACCCTGGCTCCTGGTGTGCTGGGCTCACTGAGGTCACCAAGCCAATGCTCCAGGTCATATCCCGCCACTTCCCTGTCCTCCCCCCACACACACACATTCTGAGAGACGCCATCTCTGGCTCTTCCGGAGCAGACGTCCACCAGTACCCCACTTTACCACGCACGTGGGCACGCAGGCTCCCAGTGGGGAAGCGCCAACAGGGCTCACAGGTGAGTCTTCTGACTCTGCATCTCAAACTCCTTCCTACAGCTTCCTCACAAAATTAACCATCCTCTTCCCTTAACAGCTGAACAAATCCATCTTGATTTGTAGGTCTTCCCAGAACAGTGTTTATAATTGCATTCAATGAAAAATGTTTTAAATGAATCTAATTCTTCATAGTTTGGAAACATGGAACATCTGTTTTGTCTGAGCGGCTGTATCTTCTGATTAAGACAACTATAACGCATTTTCCTCGCCCCTCCAGCCCGTGTGCTCCTTGAGGGCAGGGCTGTGAATCATTCCACTCAGTGCTCACTGAAGCCTGGCACTGAACTGATCAATAGCGATTAAAGAACTACACTGTCTCTACCCGCCTCACTCCAACAACCGCTTCCTCTCTGCCATCCCCCACATCTTTACCCTCTCTATTCCCTCACCATTAAATGAGCTCAAATTACCAATATTAAAAATAATAATCATTTTTACATCTCCTTCTGACCAAGTAACGGGGACCAGATTTACCCTCACTCCTGGAAAAACCAAAAAAAGGTGTAAAATATATGAAGACACTGGATGTGAGGCAATGAGGATGATGATTCCAGAACAACTAAAATCAAACAAGGTGAGCCCTACAATTGCTTCGGCTTTCCTAGGGAACTTCCCAGGGTGACACAGAGACAGTGGGTGCAGGCAGAGTCCAGCAGATGCCCTGAGCTGTGGATTTGAAGCTGAGTGTCCAGGGAGATCAAGGCAGCAGGAGTCCACAGGACAGAGCACCAGAGAAGGGAGACATGCACACAGAGAGAGAAACCTACTGAGTTTTTAGAAGGTCCCACTCAAGTATTCAGTGAAGTGTCAGGAAACCACCCAAAGCCAGGAAAAGAATCATCTGAAAATCTGAGGAACTAGTGTCTGGCACTCAGTGCATATTTCTAACCAGATGGGCAAACTTCATGATTCACAGGACGTGGGGCACAGTGCATAGATAGGTCCTGCCTCAGCAGTAGTAGCTCTGTCCTGCCTAAAAAATAGTAAAAGCAAGACCCAAAAAGATCAAACTATTTCCATGTAACTTAACTGCATCCCAGAATAAAGCTCAAGGATATTTCTAAGAATACAAACATATCCATCACAATGTCTGAAATCCAGTCGAAACTCAGTGGTTATGTAGAGGCATGAAAAAAATCTACCCATATGAAGAAAAAAAGTCAATCAAAAGCAAACCAGAACTGACACAGATGTCAGAATTAGCAGACAAAGATATTTAAACAGTCATTATAACTACATACCGTATGTTCAAAAGTTAAGTAGAGACATGGAAGATTTAAGATTTAAGATGAAAATCAAACTTCTAGAGATGAAAACTACAATGCGTGAGATTAAAAAAATAAACTGAAGGGGAGTAATGTCATTAGATATAGCAGGAAACAAAGATTAGCAAATTTAAAGACATGGAAAAATCAACAATCCAAAATTAAACAGAAAAAAAGAGAATCAAAAGAGCAAGCAAGAAAGAAAAGAACATTAGTAAGCTATAAGACCACTTCAGGGGGCCTAACATATGTGTATCTAGAGTCCCAGAGGAGAGGAGACAGGGAGGGAAAAGGAAAAATATTTATAGAAATAATTCATGAAAAATGTCAAATTTGACAAAAATTGAATTCACAGATCCAAGAATCTCAAGAAATCTCAAGCACAAGAAACATGAAGAAGACAACTACATCAAGGTACATCATAATTAAAATGTACAAAACCAAGATAAAGAGAAAATCTTAAAAGCAGACAGAAATGACATGTTATAGTCAGAGGAACAAGGATAAGAATGACAGCAAATTTCTTAGCAGAAACAATGGAGAAACATCTTTAATGTATTGAAAGAGAAAAACCATCAACTTAGATTTTTATACCTAACAAAAATGCCTTTCAAAAATGATGGTGGAGCAAAATGGCAGAGTAGGCAGCTTCAAGTTTTCATCTCCCTACAGAATCATAAAACAAGAAACTATCACAGCCAACTTTGTCAGGACTCTAGAAAACAGCCAAAGGTTTACAACAACCAAGAGAACACTTAAGCAAGAAAAAGGCAACTTAAAAACAGTAGAAAAGCACTGTGGCATTTTTATTTGCCCTTGCCCCACCTCACCTCCAGCATGGTGCTATCTTGAAGGGGTGGCATCCCATGTTCCCAGTGTGAGATCCTCATCCCTGTTTCCAGAGGGAGCAGAGCAGATACTATTCACAAATTATTGTGATTACATGTGACAGCCTGCCTGAGGGCTACCTGAAGGATTGATTCAAAGCACTCTCCTTTGTTTCTTCTAACTTGGAACTTAGATCAAAAAGGGGCAGGCATTACTCAAAACATTGCAAGACAAATTGACCACTCACAGACACCTGGGACAAAAGACACAGTCGACACAAACAATTGACTGCTGGAGGGAAAGTTGGAGATGATTCTTCGAGAAATTAGGACATTGGAAAGCATCCATTTAACCTGGGAAATTTAGAAAGCTACACCATGCATAAGGCAAGATGTATACTCTGAGAACACCATAAGCTTTCACCTCAGGCTAATACCAAGGCTCAATGCAAGGCTGGCTAAGTGTTGAAGGAATTCCCCAGTATAGATCCAATCTTCAAAGACTAAGAGATGTTTGAGGGTATTTTGTTCTTCCTTTTTGTTTGTTTGGCTTTTATTGTTGTTTTGTTTTTAGCTCATGGCTTTCAAGAAACTATCTACAAAAACTTACTAAACACAAGCGAAAGGAACAGAGACTTTGGTGATCACACAAAACAAGAAATACAGTCTTTGCAAAAATAGTTTGCAAAAGTTACTAAACAATGGAGTATATACCATTCAAAGATTCAAATAAAACAGCAAACCCTGGGGAAGGGGGAAGAATCTAATTTCAAGAGTTACCACAGTAAAATATTTAAATGTCCCAGTTTAAAAAAAAATACAAAGAACCGGGAAAATATGGTCCATTCAAAGGAACAAAATAAATTTACAGAAGCCATCCCAAGGAAGCCTGGACATCAGACTTACTAGATAACAACTTTAAAATAACTGTCTTACATATACTCAAAGAGGTAAAGGAAAACATGGACAAAGAACTAAAGGAAATCAGGAAAATTATATATGAACAAAATGAGAACAATAAAAAGATAAAAATTATTTTTTAAAAAAGAACCAAACAGAAATTTGGGAGCCAAAAAGTATAAAAACAAAATGAAAAATTCAATAGAGAGGTTAAAGAGCAGATTTGAGTAGGCAGAAACCCAGAGATCTTGAAGATAGAACAATTGAAATTATGAAGTCTGAGAAGCAGAATGAAAGAGAAAGAGGAGAAGTGAACAGAGCCTAAGTGACTTGTAAGAAACCATCAAGCAGACCAACATAGGCATTCATTATGAGTGCTCTAGAAGAAGGAGAGAGAAAGAAAGAAAGAAGAATAATATTTAAAGATACATTGGCTGAAAACTCTCCAAATTCGATAAAATACATGAATTTAAAATCCAAGAAGTTCCCTCCACGGAAATCTTTTGTTAAAATGTCCATACTACCCAAAGTGATTTACAGATTCAATGCAATCCCCATCAAAATACCAATGTCATTTTTCACAGATCTAGAAAAAATAACTGTACACTTCATTTGGAACCAAAAAAGAGCCCAAATATCAAAATCAACCTTATGCAAAGAGAACAAATCTGAAGGCATCATTCTACCAGACTTTAAGCTATACTACAAGGCTATAGTAACCAAAACAGTGTGATACTGCCACAAAAATAGACATAAAGCAATGGAACAGAACAAAGAACCCATATAAAAAACCATCCACAGATTGCCAACTGATATTTGACAAAGCAGACAACAACATACACTGGGGAAAAGAATCCCTATTCAATAAACGGTGCTGGGAAAACTGGATAGCCACATGCAGAGGATTGAAACAAGATCCATATCTCTCACCACTAAAATTAATTCAAGATGGATAACATAATTAAATCCAAGATATGAAACCATAAGAACTCTAGAAGAAAATGTTGGAAAAACTCTATATTGGCCTAGGCAAATAATGTATGAAGAAGACACCAATGGCAATCATAGCAACAACAAAAATAAATAAATGGGACTTGATTGAATTACAAAGTTTCTGCACAGCCAAGGAAACAATCAACAGAGTGAACAGACAACCTACAGAATGAGAGAAAATATTTGTATGCTATACATCTAATAAAGGGCTAATAACCAGAATCTACAAAGAACTCCAGCAAATCAACAAGAAAAAATCAAGCAACCCATTATGAAGTGGGCAAAAGACATGAACAGAAGCTTTTAAAAAGAAGAAACACAAAGGCCAACAAACATATGAAAAAATGCCCAACATCGCTAATCATCAGGAAAATGCAAACCAAAACCTCAAGGAGATATCACCTAACTCCAGTGAGAATGGCTTTTATTGAAAAGTCCCAAAACAGTAGATGCTGGTGTGGATGTGGAGAGAAAGGAACCCTTATACATTGTTGGTGGGACTGCAAACTAGTACAACCATATGGAAAATAGTATGGAGATTCCTCAAAGAACTAAAAGTGGGTCTACCATTTGATCCAGCAATCCCACTCCTGGATATTTACGCAAAGGAAAAATAGTCATTTTATCAAAAAGACACTTGCACTCAAATGTTTATTGCAGCATAATTCACAATTGTGAAGATGTGGAATCAACCCAAGAGCCCATCAATTCATGAGTGAATTAATAAATTGTGGTATATGTACACCACACAGTACTACTCAGCCATAAAAAATGAATTAATACCTTTTGTAACAATCTGGATGGAACTGGAGGCCATTCTCCTAAGTGAAGTATCCCAAGAACATAAAAACAAACACCACATGTGCTCACTATTAAATTGGAACTCCAGTGAGCACTCATGCACAGATGGAAGTAAAACTCGATGAAAATCAAGCAGGTGGGAAGGGGGAAGAGAGGATGGGTGAAATCAAACCTAATGGGTACAATGCACACTATCTGGGAAATGGGCATACTTATAACTGTCTCAAGCAGTACAAATGCAACCCATGTAACCAAAGCATTTGTACCCCCACAATATTCTGAAATAAAAAATAAAATAAAATAATAAAAACATAAAGTCCAAGAAGTTCAATGAACCCCAAGTAGGATAAACTCAGAGACCCATGCAGAGACCCATTACGATCAAAGTGTTGAAGACAAAGAGAGAATCTGAAAGGCATCAAGAAAGAAGCAAAATGTCATAAAAAAGCGATGCGCAGTCTGTTGGTTCACTGGGGATGCTGTAACAGATTATCACACACCAGGTGGCATGAATGACAGAAATTTATTGTCTTACGTCTGGAAGATAGAAGTCTGAAATTGAGGTGGTTAGAAAGGCTGCTTGGTTCCTTGCAAGGACTGTGAGGAAGGCTCTGTTATGGGGCTGTCTCTTTGGCTTGTAGATTGCCTCCTTCTCCTCTCTTCACATGGTCCCCTCTGTGCACGTCTATCTTTGTGGCCAAATTTCTCCATTTTATAAAAACACCAGTCATATTAGATTCGGGCCCACCCTGATGAACTCATCTTAACTAATTATGTCAGCAATGACTCTCTATCCAAATAAGGTCACATTCTCAGGTACTGTAGGCTAGGACTTCAACATACGAATTTTTTGAGACACAATTCAACCCACAACACTAAGATTTAACAGCCAATTTTCCATCAGAAATCAAGGAGGCAGTAAAATGACATTTAGAGTGCCGGAAAAAAAAAAAAAACACTAAAAATCTCAACTAAGAATTCTATATCCAGCAAAACTCTGCTTCAAAAGTTAGAAAGACTGGCTAAATGAAATAAGCCAGTCACCAGATACTATATGATTCCATTTATATGAGGGATCTAGACTGGTCAAAGTCATAGGGACACAAAGCAGAGTGGTGGTTTCCACGGGCTGGGGGAAGGGAAGAACGGAGAGATATCGTCTAACAGTTACAGGGTTTGGGAAGACAAAACTGTTCTGGAGATGGAGGATGGTGATGGCGGCACGATATGTGCTTAATGTCACTGAACTATACACTTAAAATGGTTAAAAATGTAAAGATTATGTTATGTACATTTTACCACAATAAAAAAAATGAAACAGAAATTAAGACATTCTCAGATAAACAAAATCTGACAGTGTTACTACTAGATCTTCTCTGTAAGGAAAGCTAGAATGAGTCTTTCAGGTGAAAATGAAAGGGCACTAGACAGTAACTCAAAGATGCACAAAGGATAAAAGTAAAGGTGACTGCATGGGCAAACGTAAAAGTCATTATTGTATTTTTGCTTTCTAACTCCACTTTTTATTTTTACATGATTTAAAAGACAAATACATTTTTTAAATTATAAATCAATTTTAATAGGCACACAATAAAGATGTGATTTGTGATAACGATAACATAAATGGGGGAATGGAGCTATATAGGAGCACAGTTGTGCATGCTATTGAAGTCGGTATCAATTCAAATCAGACTGTCATAAACTTAGGATGATAAGTGCAATTCCCATGGTAACCACAAAGAAAATGTCTAAATAATATACCAGAAAGAAATAAAAAGGGAATCAAAGTGGCTTGTTACAAAAAAAAAATCAACACAAAAAAAGGCAGTAATAAAGAAAATGAGGCACAAAAAAGCTACTTGTCATACAGAAAACAATTAGCAAAATAGCAGAAGTCAGTCTGCCATTCTTAACAATAATCACTTTAAATGTAAATGGGTTAAACTCTGCAATCAAAGGCAGAGGTTGGGATAATAAATTTTATGAAACATGATCCAACTTTATATTGTCTATAAAAGTCTCACTTTACATGGGACATAAGTAGATTGAAAGTGAAAGATTAGAAAAAGATATTTTGTATAAATTGTAACCAAAAGAGAACTGGGGTGGTGAGAAGATCGCTTGAGGCCATAAGTTCAAGATCTGCTCAGGCAATTGGAAGACCCTGCCTCTATGAAAGATTTAAAAATTAGCTGGACATGGTGCACATCTGTAGTCTCCGCTACTTGGGAGGCTGAGGTAGGAGGATCTCATGAGCCCAGGAAGTTTGAGGTTGCAGTGAGCTATGATGTTGCCACTGCACTCTAGCCTGGACAACATAGCAAGACCCTGTCTCAAAAAAAATAAACTTTAAGTCAAAAATGTAAGAAAAGACAAAGAAACACATGATGTATTTATAAAAGAGTTAATTCAATGACATATGTTTTTACTTTAAGAATTTAAGAACAAGAGCAAATTAAGGCCAATCTTAGTAGAAGAAAGGAAATAACAAAGAACAGAGAAAAAAATTAATAAAACAAAAATAAGAAAATCAATGACACCAAAAGTTGGCTTTTTGGGAAGATCAATAATCTTGATAAAACTCCAGCCACACTAATCAGGATAAAGCCAGAAGACACAAATTACCAATATCAGGAATAAAAGAGGTGACATCTCTACAGATTCTATAGATATTAAACAGATACTAAGGGCATATTATGAACGATAAATTCATCAATATAGATGAAATGGACCAATTCCTTGAAATATACAAACTACCAATGATCACTCAAGAAGAACAGATAATTGACTAGCCTTAATATCTATCAAAGAAATGAAATTTGAAATTTAAAACTCTCCAACAAGGAAAACTCCAGGTGCAGATAGCTTCATGGATGAATTCTACCAAACATTTAAAAGAGAAATAATACCAATTCTACATAAATTCTTCCAGAAAATTATAAAGGAATATTTCCCAATTCATTCTATTAGAACAAAATTATCCTGATAACAAAACCAAAGATATTATTAAAAAAAAAAGAAACTCCATGTGCAATGGGCTGAATGTTTGTGTCCCCACAAAATTCACATGTTGAAATTCTGACCCTTAATGTGATAGTATTAGGAGGTAGGGCCTTTGGGAGGAAATTAGGTCATGAGGATGAAGCCCTCATGAATAGGATTAGTGTCCTTATAAAAGCAACGCCAGAGAGCTCTCTTGCCCTCTTTCTACCACGAGAGGATACCACAAGAAGTCAGCAGTCTGCAACCCAAAAGAGGGCCCTCGCCTTGCTGGACCACACTGGCACCTAGATCTCAGACTTCCAGCCTCCAGAACTGTGAGAAATGAACTTTTGTTGATAAGCTCTCTAGTTTATGGCACTTTGTTATAGCAGCCCAGACTGACCAAGACAACACGTACTATCCCTCGTGACTATAGATACAAAAGCTTTAGCAAATCAAATCCAACAATATATAAAATGATAATACATCATGACTTAGTAAGCTTTAATTCCAGGAATGCAAGTTTAACTTAACATTTGAAAATCAATTAAGGGAAATCATATTAACAAAAAAAGCATAAATGATCATCTCAATAAACACAGAAAAAGCATGTGACTAATTCCAAAATCAACCCTGATAAAAATTTTCAGCAAACTAGGCATAGATGGGAACTTCTTCATTTGATAAAGAGCATTTAGGAAAAACCTACAGCTACCATCATACTTACTGGCAAACGAAGTTTCCCCCTAAGATCAGGAAAACGGATGTTCGCTGTCATCACTTCTAACCTTTTACAGAAAGTTCTGCCCATTACGATAAGGCAAGGAAATTAAAGTCACCCAGACTGGGGAAAAGTAAATCTGTCTTTCTTTGCAGGTGGCATGATCATTTATTTAGCAAATTGGATGGAATCTACCCCTTAAAAGGCATTAAAACCAATAAATGAGTTTAGCAACATTGCTCGGTACAAGATCAATATACAAAACTCAATTGTGTACCACACATTGAAATATTCAAAAATACAATATGATTCACAGTAGCATCAAAAATAGGAAGTATTGAGGGACGAGCCTGACAAAATTTCCACCATGACAACCTTCTCCTCCTCTTCCTCCTTCTCCTTCCTCTACGTGCTGCTCCTTCGATGATCGTTGCTCTTCCATTTCAGGAGCAGAGTCAAGGTCAAACTCAACAGCCCCTCCGTACGACCAGCAGACCCAGAACAGCAATGGCATCCGTGCACACAGAGTAGTTAAGCTGGGGTCGCTAGCTGTGGTGACAACGCTTTGTGAAAGCTGGGGGCGCAAGGCCCTCCTGTCTACGTCTGTGTCACCTGCACTGTACGGGCTGAGCAGCCCTCCCTGTTTCCCACCTCTCCTCTCTGCGTGTGCTTCACAAAAACTCTCCTCACACCTCTCCGTGGAATCAAGCCCAGACTCTCTAGCGCAGGCTCCCAGGCCATGACCTGGCCCCCACCTGCCTTCCCAGTGTTCTGCCTGTGCCCCCCACGCGTGGACCCTCTCCACCAGCTAAACTGATTCGCTGTTCCCCAACCACCCTCCACAGCTGCCCCTCTCGGGGCATAAAACATCCAAGAATTTTCTCTTCTCCCATCCTTCTTCCTCCCTTTCTGGCTCATTCCCCAGCCTCAATTACTCTTCCTTTTGCTCACATCCAAATCTTCCCCGGCCCTCAGAGACAAGCTAAAAATGCCTCTTCCTCCAAGAAGCCTTCCTGAATCTACCAGCCAGGGGAACTGCCCTTCCTCAGCCTCAACTGGGGCCAGGGACATTTTCTCTTTGGAACATGTTTCTCATCTGACCCATGTACCAACAGAGAATGCAACAGACAGAGGCCGGAGCCTCTATGTGGCTCATCTGCACAACTCAAAGCATCTCCAACAGGGCCCAGCACTGACGGAAGAAGCCATCAGTAAGTGTTGGAAGGAAAGGAGGGGAGGAAATGGTTTCTTCTGGAAGGAGGAAGAGAATGGAATGCATCGATAAAGAGAGGTGGGACATGGTGAAGAGAAGACGTCTGTCATTTATTTCGTGCCTGATACTGAGCTGCTGGGATTGCAGAGGAAGAGAGGTGCACGGCGGAGCCGGAGGCTGCTAAGGGGTTATGAGGTGCAGCAAGGTGGGCCAGCTCTTCAGGGAGAACTTCTCACCAGGGCTGTCCCAGGCTGGAGGGAAGTCGTGGCGTTTCTGCTGTCTCATCTACCCTCCTCTGCTGCCCACTGGTCAGGTGGTTGGGCCTAATCCAGGCCTATTTGGAGTTCATCTGAAAATTCAGCATGGGGAGCTACAGCCAAAAGCAACTCTGTTATTCATGAGAACTTTCAGACCCATGAGAGCCAGAGGCAGGGAGCAGGGGGCCTGGACTCTCTGCTGCCCACGCACCCACGGCCTGAGGCCTGGGATGGGGGTCCTGCACCTCCACTGGGCATCAGAATCAGCTGTGAAGGTTTTTAAAGACACAGACGCCCATGCCCCACTGCCAGAAATGCAATTTCAATTGATCAGAGCTTGAGAACATTTTAAAAGCTCCCCAGATGATTCTGCTGGGCAGCTAGGTTGAGACCCTGGGCCTGGGAAGGGCTCCACCCTTCCAGCCCACAGGTGCTCTGGGATGGGGGTGGAGCACTGCTCAGGGATGGGCCTGCTGCTATCTGCAAGGCCTGCTTAAATGACATCCTCCCCAGACTCTTCAGAATACCCCATATGTTTAGGTGCAGACAGACCCTAGCATGTAGTCACCTGGATTTGCATCCCAACCCCACAGAGCAGGGCCTCAGACAAGTGACTCCACCACTTAAAGCCTTGGTTTGCTCATCTGAAAACTGAGAAGACCATCCTCACCTTGCATGGCTGGTGGAAAAAGGAAACAGGAAGGTGACTTCAAGAACCACACAGGTCCTAGCTCACAGCAGATGTTCAAGCAATGCCCTCACGCTCTCATCCTCTAAAGGCAGAAGCAAGAGGCTTGGGTGTCCCCCTCTCTCCCTAGTGACTTAAGCAAGTCATTGGACCTCCCAGGGCCTCAGTTGCCCCATCTGTAAAATGGAGAAAGCACAGCAGGAGCCAAGCCCTTCTTTCCTTCAATCCACTGGGGAGCTCAGAGACATGGAGCCTTCAGAGCACAGCCCTTCTAAGGGGTCCCAGGTGCTGGCTGGGCTTGTTCTCGCAGGGGACCTGTGGGCCATCCCAGGGAGCAGGTCCAAGAGTGGAATCCCCTTGGCAAGCTCCTGAATCCCCACCAGCTCAGGGAGAAGAAAGGTGGCAATGGAGGAGATCGATGCATAATCAGCGCATCACCATGAGCAGCACAAGACGATTTAGGTACGGTGGTGCCCAAGGGCGGGCACAGAGGGCTCTTCCCAGGGCGTGGCAGAGGGTGCTGATCCCCATCCCCAGATGCACCCCAATCCAGGCATCTTGGCCCCCTCTGTCTCCCGCCTCATTACAGCAGTCCCCAAGTCTTCCCTTGAGTTTCCCCTCCCAGGTCGAGCCCCCCACTGCCATGGCCCCAGATCAGCCGTCATGTCTCTCCCGGACGTCCACACTGGCACTGCCTCCGGCCCATTCTCCGCCCTCAGCAGAGGGACCCTCCTAAGGAGTCAAGTCTGTCCGTGTCAGTCCTGCCTGAAGCCACTCGGCAGCAACCCATCCAGCTGGCAGTCAAGGCCACGCTCCTCCGGGGAGCAAGAGACACCCTCAAGGCCTACCAGGGTACCCTCACGTGTACTGAACTGCTCACACTCTTCTGAGACACCAGCTCGGGTCCCCTGGGCACCTCTGTGTCCGTCTGTGCTGCCCGCTTGGCCTGGAATGCCCTCCCTTCCCTGCTGTGTGCCTGGCCACCTCCCCGAGCTCATCTGCCCAGGCTCTGCTTTACCACCACCCCTCCAGGGCGCCTTCCCCGGAGCCCCTCCCCAGGCTAGGTCGGGAGCTCTCTAGGCCACCCCAGTCCCCACGCCATCCCTTTCTTTGTGCTGGGGAGGAGTCGGCCCCTTCGAGGCGGGGCTCAGAACTTTCACATGTGGCAAGGACCCCAGGCTCCAGCCCACTGCCTGGCTGGAGGGAAAGGTCAAGCAGAGCTGAGCAGATTCTAGCAGAAGCGGCCTGGCTCAGGTACCTGGTTGAACAAGCTATGGCTATGCAGTTTGCCCACATGCACACGTATGCCCTCATACATACCTGCACGCGCACACGCACCTGCACATCACACCTGCATGCACAGCTGCCTTTGCACACATGCACCTGCACACACACACCTGCTCTCATACACATGCCCTCACACACCTGTCCATGTATGCACCTGCGTACACACATACCTACCTTCACGCTCACACCTGCACATACGTGCATTCGCCTGCCCTCTCACACACGTGTGCACGCAGCCCGCCCCGGCTGATCACTGCCACGTTTTCAAGTACAGACGGAGGCTCCTCCAGTAGCTCGGCCACCTCCTAGTCAGGCTCTGCTTCGCTGACGCACACAGGAATTTGGAGGCTCCGTTCCCAATCTGAAGAGACCGTAAATGCTCCTCTTTGAACACAACCAGAGCACCAGCTGCAGGACAGCACCCACCTCCCCTGCCGCTGCGATGGTCCAGCCCCTCTTCTGCCAGCTCCCCAGTGGAGGCCCAGAAGGCCACCACGCTCTGTCATGTGCCCAGGCCCTTCGGAGCGGACCCTGAAGTGACAAACGCGGGACCTCCCAGCCATAGGCTCTAGTGAGCTCCCCCAGCGGGAGCAGATGCCGTGGAGAAGGCCAGGACGCCGTCCGCCGTCAGTACCCACGTCCTGGGCTCAGAGCCTCAGGAAGGGGTGGGGTTACAGCAGAGGGGGCCGAGAGTGACGGCGGAGCAGGCCAGTGGGCACCGTGGAACAGGGGAAGAACATGGACCTGTGGTCACTCAGCTCTGGCTCTGCCCTGACCCACAGGGTGGCCTGGGACAGCTCTGTCACCTCTCGGGCCTCAGTGTTGTGACCTACACCATGAAGACAACAATCGTGTGCTTGCTGGAGGGTGCAACAAGGCCAGGCCTGGGCCTGCTCCAAGCCCCGTGGTTGCTCAGCTGGCTTTACAGCCCACGTGTCGACAGTTCTCCCGCCACGGTGACGCAACGTCAGGAGGGGAGAGGAGTGGGGCTCCCCTGGTGGTCCAGGGACCTTTGCCTCTGCTTCTCCCCAGCCCAAGGGAAGGGTCCAGACTGTTGCTGCAGACGCCACCCCGCGCCGTCAGGCTCCGCAGCTCAGAGAGCCCTGCTTCCCCTAAGCCAGGGCGCTGCCGACATCAGCTGACGGTAATGGCTCTGAAGCCAGACACCGCCTCCCCGCCTGTCTCGGGCTGCCAGCGGGAGAGTCCCTGAATGGCGTGCTCAGGATCACCCTGTACACGACACTCACAGTGCAGCCCTGCGGTGACACGCTCGCCTAAACCAAATGTGACATTCTTAATGACCTGCGAAGAGGATGCAGCCAGGGAGACTTCAGCCACCGCATGTCACAGAAACAAAGGGAACAGCTTCTAATCAACGCGCTGTTTAAATGCCCAGGCCCAGGGCCCCTGTCGACGGGGTCGACAAAATCTGCGTCGCTCATCTGCGGGTTAGGCCTCAGGGCAGTACAGGCCAAGGAGGAGACGGGGGCCATGTAGGGGGTTACATGGCAGGGGCAGGAGACCCTGAGTGTGCCTCCAGCCCTCTGAGAGACAGGACTGCACCCCACCAGCCGGCCTCGGTCAGCCACGCCTGCACACGCGCCCCGTGTGCCCGGCCGTGTTGTGAGACCCCCAGACGCAGCTGTGCTGCAGGCACCGGTGCTGCCGTTGGTGCCGGGAAGGTCTGGGGCTAGGTATGGGCTAGATGCAGGTCTGGGAACAGCAGTGGGAGTGGGGATGAGCATGGTTAAGACAGACAGAAAGCCTTCGCCTAATGCCATTGCGAGGTTTTCAGAAACTGCGACTTTAAGCAAAAACATATAACAAAACCAACTTTGCTCTCATCGATATTATAACAAAAGACACTGAATGAAACATTATCCAAGGGAAGTTCCCAGAACCTGTCGGCAATGTTAAGTGAGGCTTTGCCGTACATGTAGGCATACACATAGAAACATAGATTTAGACTGGATGTAGGTACAGGTACAGGTAGGCAGACAGATAGCTGGGCTATAAACGAGACACAGATACAGGCGCATACACACACGGAAGCACAGACGTACCGATACGGGGTCGTCTCGATCCTCACCACAACCCTATGAGGGGACAGATATTCATTCTCCCTGTGACAGATGAAGAAGCAAGGATGGCGGTGAGCCTGGACCACCCCCAGGGCTGTCCTGGGAGCTGGGCCTCCACTGAGGACCTAGGCAGGAAGCCTGGGGGCAGCCTGTGTCCCCAGCATGGAGACGGGGCTGTCGCCATGCCCCCGTCCTCAGTGGAAAGATTGCAGGCTGGGGCATCTTTCCCTCCCCTGCCTTCTCACCAGGTTTGGGGACACACTACCATGGGTGTCATGATGCCCCCACGTCCTTCCACGAGCGAGGCCACAGGAAGCCAGGCAGGAATCTGCAGCTCGGGATGGCCTGCACAAAGGGCCTCTCCCGGCACAGCGCGGCAAGGAGGAAGCGCCTCTCGGCAGCTCAGCACACGGTTAAGCTCCTGGAACGGGGCCAGGCAGAGACAGGATTCTCCGCAGCCCTGCAGGCACTGGCTGTGACCCCAAGAGAGTTTCCTGCCTTCTGCACCTCGCTTCCTTCTCTGTAAAGTGGGGTGACGACAGTGCCCACCCCAGAGGCAGAGCCTAACAGCTGTCCCGCTCAGGGCCTGGCACCCGCACGCCTCATCAGGGCTGACCAGTTTCCACTGTGACTGGGAGGGAGTCAGTGCCCGTGTGGAGAACCACAGGGGAAGAATCAGGGCCCTTGAGACCCATCCCAGCAGGAAGCCCACTGGGGTTCAGCCACCACTGCTGGGGCACCTGTAAGGTCCCAGGCCCCAGAACACAGAAACGGCCACCCAGTGTCTGCTCCTATAGGCCACGCTCTTACGGGCTAGTGTGGGACGCAGACACACAACTCCTGGCTGTGCAGCAGGGGCTTTGGGAACACAAGAGAGTGGCACCACCGCCTGGGACTGGAAGGCTACACAGAGCGGGACCCTAAAGGCTGAGAAGGTGGGGTGCAGAAGGACGCATGGCCAGCCCTGGAGGTGTGGAAGTAGCTGGAATGCCTGGTGGGGAAGGAGCTGCAGGTGAGGCCGGGAGGAAACAGGACCACACAGACAGCAAACCTGCCGCACGAGAAGCTTGAATTGCAGAGAGTCCCCAAGATCCCCACAGGATCCCTGAGGGACTGGGTCAGGTCAGTAACTAATGCACCCTAACTAGAAGTTGGGTACCCACCTTAAAGCAAGAGATAATCAAGGAAGAGCCCTGAGCCCTGAGCCAAGTTCTCGGCCCCAGTAATTTTTCACCCAACTAAAGGCAGCTGCTGCTATTGTTTCATCAAGTGCCTTTTGCAGCAGAGGAGAAAAATGAGAATGAAAATGACTGCACAGTGCTTGATCAGCGCCCTGGTTCAATGGGCCGTGTATGCCAGGACCAAAGTCCCGAGCACTAGAGATGAAGCCGACCTGGCACATTGGGTCCTTACCTCCCAGGCCCTGAACACAACCAGTTGGGCCATCCAAGACACCACAGGAGAAAGCTGGCCGTCCCCCTCTGCAGAGCCTGCCCTGAGCAGGGTGACCCCAGGTCCAGTTTGCCCAGCACGGCCTGGTTGCACCTGTTGTTTTGCACAATTATTAACAGCATCGCCTTTCACTCTACAAATCTCCCCAGTTTGGATGGTATCTCAGTGGTCAACCTAAATTCTGAGCCGTGTGTTTTCAGCCAGAATTCCTGTCGTCTAGGGATTTCCTGAGGTTTCCTAGGCACCCACGTCAGAAGGTAGCTGCAATCAGGATCGACAGGAGAGGCACCAACAGGACTCCAGGAAATTCCTTCTTAGTCCGCAGGGCTCCTCCCCCAGCTCCACCTGCTTCTGCGGGCCAAGTGCCGCCCTCCGTGGCTGCCCAGCCCTGCCACGTTCTGCCTCCATCAAAGGTGCTCATGGCCGAGTCAAGCCATTGCCTGTGTCTGTGCTGCAGCAGCTCGGAGTCGCCAGCGCACGTGGCTGAGCCAAGTCTGTGCCCTCCGGCCGCACTCACCGCAGGTCAGCACCTGCTCACCATGCCAAAGCCGAAACACGATGACCTCTCGGCTGGAGTGACCAGGCCCTGCCAGCCAAGAACGGGCTCAAGGTGGCCAGGGAGCCCACAGGCTCCTCAGGACTTCATAAGGACAATAGCGGCCTATCATTTGGAGAGCGTGTGATCAGTTACGTTTTGGAGGGAGGCGGTTCTCTCTAGCAACATTCAGTTCAACACATGAGTAAAATGCCCACAAGTGAGGCTTTTACGGGGCAACCACCCTGTTCTTCTAAAATGGGATCAACATCCACTTCAGCAATTTGGTCTTCAACTGACTCAGAAAGAAGGTGGAACTCTAAGGACCAAGGAGTCTTGCTGAACTGCCTACACAGGCCTCTCGGGCGTGCTCTGGGAGAAAAGCATCTTAGATTTGTTGGAGACTCCTCAAAGTGGCACCTTGGTCTTCAGGTTCCCTCTCAAACCTCCCTGCAGACATCACCACCCGAGCCCCAGACAGCAGCACAGATTGCCAGATAATGCCGATCGGATGATGGGTGGCTGTCACCTTTGCTTAAGTGTACAGAGACGGCTCAGAGGGGGCCCTTCTCCGAGCATGGCTGCCGGGCTGTGCCAGCCTCATGAACGCACCAGGCAGCACGGGCACCGAGGCACAGGACAAGCACAGGCGAAAGCTGCTGGGGAAGAGCAGGCCCCGCCCGGCACCGCAGCACTCAGCGCCTCCCTGCTCAGCAGGGGGACCTGGCCCTACATGCGCCTCCCTCACTGTGTCTGCCCAGGATTCCGTGTGAACAAGAACACGCGGGGACACCACCGCTCTGCCCCCCACGCTCTTGTCTCACTGGACCCCAGGAGCAAGGTCACTAGAACTGCAAGCTCAATGGGTGGGCTGAGAAGATCCCTGTCACTTGAGATCAGCAGACAGACCAGTGGGTCCCACCACACTGACTGGGAGAGGCCAGGTGAGGCCCAAAGCGTCCTCCAGTCTCAGACTGCCTGGTGAAGACCAAACAATGCCCAGGAACACCAGCCCGAGCCGTGAGACACAGAGAGCTCCCCTAAGCACGCACCGGTGTGAGGAGGAGAGGAAGGGCCCAGGAGACCATTGCTGGCGATGCTATCGTCTTCCCAATTGTGCATCCCCGAGAAGCACAACGTCAGCGAGTGGAACCAGACACAACTTCCGATCCCTTCGGACCCCTTTGCTGCCCTTGGCGATTTCAGCACAAGCAAGTCCAGCTCTCCTGCCTCAGCCCGTTCCTCCCCTGCTCCAGGGGACCCACGATGCTAACTCTCGAGGGCCCAGGGCCACCCTCCCTCCTAACTGCCACTGGCCTAATCTTTCCAAAACACTGCCCTGGTCTCCCTACGTCCTGCCTACGGAGCTCTAATGTCTCTTGCGGGGCCATCCCCTGCTCTGGCCTGCCCAGCTTTCCACCCCATTTTCTTCGCAGAGCCTCCCGGCTCCACTGCCAGTCCATGACTCCCAGTGGGCTGGCCCACACCCCTACGCCAGTGGCAGCCAACCCTAAACACACAGAGTGTCCTACCCACCCTGCCTGGTTCAGAGATGGGCTGGTGAACCAAGATGGGCCAACACGATATCCCTAAAGCCTTTGCTAGAGCTTTACAAACAGGGACCCTGAGACTGTGGACATCAAAGACTAGATAAGCTGGCACTTCTGGTGGTCACCTTCGTCACCAGCTGGGGAGGTCTTTCCTAAGCATGAAGCCAATTGAGAGGAGAGGAGCAAGACACCCAGAAGGAGCAAGAAAGAAAAAGCAAGAGCAAGAGGCTGGATGATAATATGTAACTGCTAGATCCAGCCATGCCTGAAGCCACACATATCCTTGGACCACCTTGTCGTGTAAGCTAAAAAAAAAAATTCCCTCTTTTACTTATACCTCTTTAACTTGGATTTCTGTCACCTACAACCCAGAGTCCTGATTAATACAGCTCCCACGCCTGCAAAAAGAAGTGGACTCTAGTATAGATAAATAAGTAATTATCTTAGAACTTGGTGACCGATAGAACAAAGGGAGCTGGAAACTGCTCCTGAGAGCACTGAAGAGGCAGTGCCCGTCTCTGTCTGAGAGCAGGGGGCTCAGCCCTGGGAGGAGGCACTAAAGCTGTCCCTTGAAGGACGTTCTAGGTGAGAGAACCACGAAGACAAAGCGTGAAAGGCCACGATGTACTGGAGGGGTGGGAATAGGAAGTCACATGAAGGTTGAGGCAAGAGGCAGCCGTGGGAAGTGATGAATGAGCTGGACCCAGAAGAAGGGTCTTTCCGTCTGCTGGTGAACTTGTGCTTTATTTCACAGGCCTCCGGAGCGAGCACGCCCTCAGGCCCCACTCCCAAGGCCCAGGCCAGAGAGAGCCGTCCTGGAGAGGAAGCTTCCCCAGGCGGGCAGTGAGATCCTGACGGTCCGTCCCAGACCCTGCACAGATCAAAGGGAGAAGCAGCAAAGGCTCCAGACCCCGCGAGTCTCACAGGACCAGGACAGCTGGAAAAGATCCTGGGTGTCACGGACACTCTGCTCCCTGCAGCTCGGAGCCCACCAGCAGTGTGTCCACCGGCCCTGTGATGGAGCGAGAAGGGGACCCGTGCAGGAGGGTGAGAAGCGGTGCCCACAGAGCCTGCAGGGCCACAGCGCAGTGCACAGCTCACACTGAAGGGGGCAGAAGGGGACGAGAACCCGGGCTCCCCACCAAGGCCAGCACAAAGTAACCATTCAATTAATGCTGGCACCATACCGCAACCCAGGGCACACAGACACAGCACGCGACCCAGGTCCTGGGGGCAGGACAGCAATTCAACACGCAGCCCTGACAGAGGGGTCACCTTCCCCATCTGACAGAGGAAGCCGAGGGCAAGTCACCCAGCCAGGGCCCACAACTGGGACTCAAACCCAGACCGGTCTGACTCCCAAAGCCAAGACTGTTTTCCTCCTTCAGTGTCATTGTCACCTGGGGTCCGGTGCTGCCAATCCTGGACACCAGGACAGAGAGGGAGGCTGTGGGGCCCGCATACCGGGAGGGGGAAGCCCCTTCAGGGCAGGCCCAGGGGACGCGGAGCAAGAAAGGAGAGCCAACCCCAGCACAGACTTGGGGAACCCGCCCAAGGGGGGGCGCCGCCCACAGGCCAGTGTCTCCCACTTTGGGGAGGGTCACCCACCCACTGGCCGCGAGCTGCAGGCAGCTTTCTCTGCTCCTCTGCAAGCTCCATTTCCAGAGTCTGTCAGGACTGACAGGGTGACGGCGTGACAGGGAAAAGGGATTCCTGTGTCGTCCTGCAGCCACACGCCCCAGGGAGCGTCACCATACTGGGAAGAAACAGGAACGGCGGCTCCGTCCGCGTTTGCTGGTAAACTGGAGTTGACAGCTCAGAGGTGAGTGCCTGCCGGGGACCTCCTCTGGGCCCCCCACAGCAAACAGCGATCACAAGGTGTTTCTGTGTGTGTGAGAGGGTGGGTAGGGGTGCGAGCGTGGGGTGTGAGTGTGAGTAAGGGCGTCTGTGTTAAGAGAGGGATGGGGACAGACGCATGGGGAAGGGGCCTTGTGGGAAGGAAGCGGAGGGTGCCTGGGCACAGGAAAACCACAGAGCCCAGAGCCCTGCTGCGGCCCAGCCTCTGCTCTGCTCCTGCACCAGCACCCGCCAGCCAGAACCGGGTCCTGCCCCCGGCTGCCCACGCGCTGCCTCCTCCCACCCCACGTGCCTTTGCCGGTTGTCGTGGGACGGTCCCATGAAGCCCTGGCCTTTCCCACAGACATGCCGTCATCCCCTTCTTCACTCGGGGCCCCTGCAGGGCTGCTGGAGTCTCTGGGGGCCCCACGCCCAACGCCAGGCAGGGAGAAGGAGCAGTCGCCTCCTCCCCACATCCTTCCCCGGCCCACGGTGCCCGCTCCCCAGGCCTGGGGAGGAGAGCCCCCCTCACTGCCCGGGCCACAACCACCCACTGGCCCCCTAGCTCACAACGAAGCCCCAGAGGAACCCCTCGGTGCCGGCAGTGCCTTGGGGAAGGGGTGGACAAAACAGAAGAGCCATTTGACTTGATTACTTAGCTCTGCCAAACAGAGCGATTTACATGTTAAGGACTTTTCTTTTATTGTCATTATCCTCTATATTACATTTCAAACAACAACTCCAAACCAGCGCTCAGAGCAAAACCCTTCTGTATTCTCCACAAAGCAACCTGTTGCTTCCAGCCCTGGGCTTAGGGGTGTGGCATCAGGAGGGGACAGCAGATGCCCACCTGTGTCCACACCAAAGACACTGCCCTGTGAGGATGTTATGACAACAGGGAGGAGGAGGAGGCGGCGCAGCAGGTGGAGCAGGACACGGTCACCCATCCCTCACTCATTCATCCCAGAAACACCGCAGCGCTCACTCCGGCCCAGGCACCACACTGGATGCCATTTGCACCAGCCAAAGATCTCTGTGATCTTGGAGCAAACGCTCTAGAATCAATAAAATTGTTTAAATGGCTGATGAATACGAAATAAAAATAAAATGGTAAATAAAGTTTGAAAACCCAATGAAGTCAAATAAAAAATTTTAGATCAATTTTTAAAATGGCTAAGTAGATGACAGAGTGTACCAGTGGGTGATCACTGTGCCGGATAGAACTAAACCAGGGCAGGGACACGAGAGCCAAGGACAGCGCAGGGGGAGTCTGAAGGGAGGCCAGGCAAGCTGAGCAAAGGCCGGAGGAGATGAGGGCCGTCCTGTGGAGCTCTGCGCAGAGCACAGGCAGAGTCCCTCAGGGAGGCACCTGGCGGAGCAGGGCAGTGCAGGCAGCGAGGGAGGGAGCGGCCCCTGTGAGGACTCTGGGGCCGGATGGGAGTCCGCGGGGCTGCTCAGAGGAGTGGTGTGATGTGAGCCCCCTGCCTCAGCAGCGCTCTGTGAGGGGAACAGACCGAGGGGCGACTGGTCAGACCGTCCCAGCACTGCGGGGGGTGGTCAGCGGGGTGAGCTGGAAGGATGGGCTGCTGGGGATGGGAAAAGAGGAGAGTGTGGGGACCCCCAGGCAAACCACCCAGCAAAGGAAAGCAACAGAAGGCGCTCAAGGTCGGAGCCATGGGACACTCCAGTGTCTGGGGGTCGATGACAAGAAGGACCCTGAGACAGGACTGGGAACGGGAACCGGCCGGAGGGCTGGGAGAAAGCAGCCTGCCGTCCCTGAGCCCCAAGAAAAAGGGGAAGATCAGGTGAGGAAAGGATTGAGACTGGGCCCCTGGACCGAGCCACGGGACAGTCAGGAGGCGTGCAGAGGAGCAGTGCCGACGGGCGTGGCGGCAAAGGCCCGGCTGCGGCGGACACGGGCAGTGGAGGGAAGGCTCTGGACACAGAGCACAGGGCATCCTCTCGAGGTGCCCCCCTAAAAGGGGCGGGAGACAGGGCAGCAGCTGCAGAGGAGGCGGGCCAAGTGCAGGGACCTCCGGGCAGGTGCCATGGCAGTGTGCTCCTCTGTGGGTGGGAATGGTCCGTAGAGAAAGAAGCTCCACAACAGAGCAGGGGAGGGAGAGAGCTGCTGGGGCCACGGCCCTGACCAGGCGAAAGGAGACGGACGGGAGGTAGTGCCCAAGGGAGGGGCTGCCTCAGACCGGATGTGGCAGGTGAGCAGG
>CAUYSK010052041.1:0-30237 GCA_963575035.1 Avahi laniger | reverse complement strand
CGAGTTTCAAATATGTCCATCCTTTGGGTGGTGCACATTGCACCCTTTGTGTATGCATCTACCCGTCCCCTCTCCCTCCTCACCCCCTTCCCCCTGCCCAATAACCAAAAGATGTTATTCTTATCTGTGCACTCATGTGTTGATCAGTTAATACCAATTTGATGGTGAGTACATGTGGTGCTTGCCTTTCCATTCTTGGGATACCTCACTTAGTAGAATGGGTTCCAGCTCTATCCAGGAGTATACAAGAGGTGCTATATCACCATTGTTTCTTAAAGCTGAATGGTACTCCATGGTATACATATACCACAGTTTATTAATCCACTCATGTATTGATGGACACTTGGGTTGTTTCTACATCTTTGCAATTGTGAATTGTGCTGCTATAAACATTTGGGTGCAGGTGTCTTTCTTACACAGTATCAAAATGTTTTTATTTTTATTTTATTTTTATTTTTTACTAAGGACACACCTAAGATAGACCTAGATAAAACTTGACATGGGATCTAGAAACTTTAGGGACATTAACCCAGGTTTATAAATTTAGAAAAGTGAGGGATTCAGAGGATAATGAAATCTATACTTCCATGATTTTATTTATCAAATTCATAGGCTATATGATTTTGCCTGAGTCTGCTTTAATTACTGGACAATTAGGCTAAATTTAGATCCTTTTACATTTATTATACCTGAGAATGTTTTTTATATAGTGAGAAATTTATAGTGTGATTTACATTTCACAAAAGCATAGTTGGCCTCTTCTAATTTTCCTTCATTTGTTACCTTACTACATTGGCCAGACTTGTGGTCTGCCGGCTGAGCATTTTTGCAAAATCAGGCACTTGAAGGGAGAGTGCCCCATTTGCTAGGCTACTGTACAGTTTAAACCAATGTTTAAACATTAGTTTCTCAATTATAGAAAATGACAGAAGAAATGTCTCTTTCAAAGCATAGGAGAAGGATTTTCTAAAGTTTTAAAAGTTTTCCAAAAGTAAAATGTAAGTTCACTTTCTTTTTGCGTAGTTCGCAGTCCTTTGTTTCACGCTACTCTACATCTCCTAATATCCAAGGTCTATTCATGAATACAGATAGACTCTGAGGTAAAAATAATGAGGCGGAAATAATCGCTTTTCATGCAATCTAAAACAGTCATGGTAATTAGGATATAAGGACAAAAACTAACCTAATCTATGATGCTAGTTTCTAAAAAATATATACATGGATTAATTTCCCAGATTGATCCCATGTTTTCCTTTTCAGCTCCAATGGATTAGGTTCCTAAATAAATATGGAGAGAAATAGTCTGTGTAGAAAAATATATCTGTCTTTTTAAAATGCTTCCAGAAAGTGATCTTCCAACCGTCAACATCTCCATATTAGGAAGATTCCATCAGCCATACCTCCAGTTGTGGTATGAGGTCCCCAGAAGCAACTCAATTCACTGGAAACTCTGCAGAATAAATAAAATTGAAACAACATAAAAGAGTGCCATATGTCCAATCAGACAATGTACCCTTTGATGGGAATATATTAAGTGTGATGACAAGTCACATTCATCTTGCCAAGAAAATAAATCACAACCCAAGAAAGAAATTCCTGACAGGGAATTCCCTGTCAGGGAGCTTGTCCATACTTCCCTGAGGTTGACAAGAAAAAAAGGTCCAATCTACTCTTACCTTTGACCAAAGGGCTTTCTCTGATAGCCAGAGATAAAGTTGAAAATACATGGGAAATATGGGGAAATGAAATCCAGGTCTATATCAGACACATGATATTAAAAACCAATGGAAAACCCAATGCATAAGCAACCTCGTCTTTAAAAAAGCAATGAGCCGTGTTTCAGGAGAGTCTGCTGTCAAAGAGCTCACTCCTCTGCTAAGTCATGTTAAGGGAGTCTACTGGGTCTACGAGGATTCAGTCAGGTATGCTGATTCTGGTGGCACCCAGTGCTGGGAGGCACTGGCTCAGTGTCTAGTGGCTGTCTTCCTCTGCTGTCCCTGCTCCTGGCTTCAAAGGCACTCTACTTAAAGGATGTTGCACCAATTTGTTCAGACACATACCTAGAATGTTAAAACATTGACCACAGTTGAGGGAAATGGCCCAGATGCCAAAATAAAAAATGAGTGCATAAATTGTTGGGACAAATGAGTGATCATCTGGAAAAAATACAGTTGGATTAAAGACTTACACTTAATGTGAAGCCAAACCCAATAGGGTAAAATGTTTAAATGTAGAAAAGTAAAACTATAAAAGGAATAGAAAAAAATATATGATAATTTTTTTTTTTTTTGAGACAGAGTCTTGTTCTGTGATCCCATCAGCATAGTTCACTGCAACCTCTAACTCCTGGGTTCAATCAATCTTCCTGGCTCAGTCTGTTGAGTAGCTGGGACTACAGGTAAGCACACCTGGTTAATTTTTCTATTTTTTCTTATTTCAAAATATTAAGGAGGTAAAAATGTTTTAGGTTACATGGATCATTTTTGTAATGCTTGTGTCCTGGCTATAGATGTGCCCATAACCCAAATAGTGTTCACAGTACCCATTAAGTTGGTTTATTCCTCTCCCCTTAAACCACCCCAGGTTGGTAGCTTTCCATTGAGTTTCACTTCCCTCTGTGCACTTGTGTGATCATCTGTTAATTCCAATTTAATAGTGAGTACATGTGGTGTTTGTTTTTCCATTCTTGGTATACTTCACTTAGGATAATGGTTTCTAGTTCCATCCAGATTGTTTCAAAAGGTATTAATTTATCTTTTTTATGGCTGAGAAGTACTCCATGGTGTACATATACCACATTTTATTAATCCACTCATGAATTGATGGGCACTTGGGTTGATTCCACATCTTTGCAACTGTGAATTGTGCTGCAATAAACATTCAAGTGCAGGTATCTTTTTGACAAAATGACTTCTTTTCCTTTGGGTAAATCCCAACAGCGGAATTGCTAGATCAAATGGTAGGTCTACTTTTAGTTCTTTGAGGAATCTTCATACTGTTTTCCATAGAAGTCGTACTAATTTACAGTCCCACCAGCAGCGTATAAGCATTCCTTTCTCTCTGCATCCACACCACCATCTATTGTTTTTGCACTTTTTATGTAATAAAAGCCATTCTAACTGGGGCAATGTGATATCTCATTGTGGTTTTAACTTGCATTTTCCTGTTGATTAGTGACATTGAGCATTTTTTATGTTTATTGGCTATTTGTCTTTCTTCTTTTGAGAAGCATCTGTTCATGTCTTTTGCCCACGGTTTAATAGGATTGTTTGTTTTTTTCTTGTTGTTTTGCTTGAGTTCTTTGTAAATTCTTGTCATTAGCTTTTTATCAGATGTGAAGCTTGTGAATATGTTCTCCCATTCTGTGGGTTGTTCTCTTTGCTCTGTTGATTGTTTCCTTAGCTGTGCAGAAGCTTTTTAGTTTAATCAAGTCCCATTTATTTATTTTTGTTGTTGCCATGATTGCCATTGGAGTCTTTTTCATAAATTCTTTGCTTAGACTAATATCTAGAAGAGTTTTTCCTACATTTTGCCCTAGAATTCTTATAGTTTCATGTCTTAGATCTAAGTCTTTTATGCATTTTGAATTAATTTTTGTGAGTGCTGGGAGGTAGGGGTCCTGTTTCACTCTTCTTCATATGGCTATCCAATTCTCCCAGTACCATTTATTGAATAGGCCTTCTTTTCCCCAGTATATGTTGTTGTCTGCTTTGTCAAAGATCAGTTGCTTCTAGGTAAATGGTTTTATGTCTGGGTTCTCTGTTATGTTCCATTGATCTATGAATCTATATTTGTACCAGTACTATGCTGTTTTGGTTACTATAACCTTATAGTATAGTTTAAAGTCTGGTAATGTGATGCCTCCAGTTTTGTTCTTTTTGCTTAAGATTTCTTTGGCTATTCAGGCTATTTTCAGGTTCCAAACGAGGTACAGAATTATTTTTTCTAGATCTGTGAAATATGACTTTGGTAACTTGATGGGGATTGCATTGAATTTGTAAATCACTTCAGGTAGTTTGGACATTTTAACCATGCTGATTCTACTGATCCATGAGCATGATATGTTTTTCCATTTGTTTATATCCTCTGCAATTTCTTTCCTCAGAGTTTCATAGTTCTCCGTGTAGAGATTTGTCACCTCCTTGCTTAAGTATATTCCTAAGTATTTTATTTTCTTTGTAGCTATGGTGAATGGTATTGAGTGTTTGGTTTGATTCTCAGCTTGACCACTCTTAGTCAAGTTAGTATTTTACTGAGGATGTTTGCATCTATATTCATAAAGGATACTGGCATGTAGTTTTCTTTATTTGTTTTGCCCTTTCCTGGCTTTGGTGTCCCACAGTGATACTGGCTTCATAGAATGAGTTGGGGAAGATTCCCTCCTTCTCAATATTATGGAATAATTTCTGTATTATGAGTACCAGGTCTTCTTTGTAGGTCTGACAGAATTCAGCTGTGAATCCATCTGGTCCCGAGCTTTTTTTGCTGGGAGGGTTTTTATTACTGATTTGATCTCACTGATCATTACTGATCTGTTCAGGAGTTCTATTTCTTCTTGGTTGAGTCCCAGGAGGTTGTGTGTTTTCAGGAACTTGTCCATTTTGTCTAGGTTTGCTAGTTCATGCACATAGAGATTTATGTAGTATACATGTGTTTTGTATTTCTGTGGTATAAATTGTAATGTCACCTTTTTCATTTCTGATTAAGCTTATTTGGGTCCTTTCTCTTCTGTTCTTGGTTAATCTAGCAAGAGATCTGTCAATTTTGTTTACCTTTTTGGGAACCAACTTTTTGTTTCGTTAATCCTTTGTATTGTTTTCGCACAAATGGAAATTAAAAAAGAGCAGGTGTAGCCATTCTCTTATCGGATGAAATTGACTTTAAGCCAACAAAGGTAAAGAAAGACAAAGAGGGTCCTTATATAATGGTAAAGAGAGCTATCAAACAAGAATACATAACAATCCTAAACATATATGTGCCCAACACAGGAGCTCACAGATACATAAAACAAATCTTACTAGAGTTAAGCAAAGAAATAAATAGTACGATCATAATTGCCAGGGACCTCAACACCCCATTGTCAGAGCTTGATAAATCATCTAAGAAAAAAATAAAGAAATAAATAATGGACTTAAACCAAACTCTAAATCAAATGGACCTAACAGACATTTTCAGAACATTCTACCCAAAAACTACAGAGTACATATTCTTCTCAGCAGCACATGGGACATTTTCTAAGATTGATCATATCTTAGGCCACAAAACAGGTCTCAACACATTCAAAAAAAATCAAAATCATATGATGTATCTTCTCAGACCACGACAAAATAAAACTAGAAATCAATCATAAGAGAACCACTCAAACCAACATAAAGTCATGGAAATTAAACAACCTGCTGCTGAATGATTATTGGGTCAAGAATGAAATTAAGATGGAAATGAAAAATTCTTTGAGCTGAATGACAAAGGAGACACAAGCTACCAAAATCTTTGGGACACAGCAAAAGCATTCATCAGGGGAAAATTTATAGCCTTAGATGCCTACATCAAAAAGACAGAAAGATCACAAATCGATAATCTAATCTCACACCTGAAGGAACTAGAAAAGGAAGAACAAACCAAACCAAAAGCCAGCAGAAGAAAAGAAATAAAGAAGGTCAGAACAGAACTAAATGAATTGGAGAACAAAAATAATTTTTCTATTTTTAGTAGAGATGAGGTCTTGCTCTTGCTTAGGCTGGTCTTGAACTCCTCACCTTAAGCAGTCCTCCTGCCTCAGCATCCCAGAGTGCTAGGATTATAGGCATGAGACACTGCACCTTGCCAGGATAATTTTTCATAACCTCAGAGTAGACATCATATTTTTGAAATAGGTAAATTTAAGCATATTAAAATAAAAAGCATCCACATGACAAAAAACATGATAAGCAGAATAAAAAAGAAAAATAAAAAAATTTGCAACTTATATCACAGACAGCACATGAAGCTTCTAAAATTGAGTAACAAAATGATTTTAAAACTAATTAGAAAAATAAGGGTTTTTTAAAATTGTTTAATTTTGTTTGGTAGAACTTTCAAAAAAATGGGCAAGGGCCAGGCGCGGTGGCTCACGCCTGTAATCCTAGCACTCTGGGAGGCCAAGGCGGGTGGATTGTTTGAGCTCAGGAGTTCGACACCAGCCTGAGCAAGAGCGAGACCCCGTCTCTACTAAAAATAGAAAGAAATTAATTGGACAGCTAAAAATATATAGAAAAAATTAGCCGAGCATGGTGGCACATGCCTGTAGTCCCAGCTATTCAGGAGGCTGAGGCAGGAGGATCGCTTGAGCCCAGGAGTTTGAGGTTGCTGTGAGCTAGACCGACGCCATGGCACTCTAGCCCAGGCAACACAGTGAGACTCTTTCTAAAAAAAAAAAAAAAAAAAAATGGGCAAAAGATTTTTTTAAAGACAATATACAAAAAAGGAAATAAAATGGCTCCTAAATATTTGAAAATGTTTAACTTCACTCATAACAAGAAAAATGCAAATGAAAACTATAGTATTAATATTTTTCATATCATATTAATAAGTACTCCAAAATTTGATAATACAATGTATTGAGAGTTTGTAGGTCACTTTTATATAAGAACAGATTAAAAATAATAATAAAAATTAAAAATTATAAAAAACAGAGTTCGTGAAGGAGGAAAAAAGCATTCTCAAACATTGCTGGTGAGAGTATTAATTGGTATAACCCCTATGAAGCTTCCTTTGGCAATATTTAGCAAAATATAAAATTTACATATGCTTTGTGCTAAAAACTGTGCTTCTTTAAATTTATTCTATTGTATATTTGCACACATGCAAAATACCACATGTATAATGTTATTCACTGACCAATTATTGTAAGGATCTGATTAAATAAATTATAGAGCCAGGCATGGTAGCTCATGCCCTGCTGATCCCAGCATTTTGGAAGGCCAAGGCAGAAGGATTGTTTGACACCAGGAGTTTGAGACCAGTCCGGGCAACAAAGTGAGACCCCATCTCTGAAAAAAAAAAAAGAAAAACAGGCATTGTGATACGCACCTGTAATCCCAGTTAATCCAGAGGCTGAGGCAGGAGGATTGCTTGAGCCCAAGAGTTTGAAACTGCAGTGAGCTATGATAACACCACTGCACTCCAGTCTGGGCAACAGAGAGTAAGACCCTGTCTCTAAAATAAATAAATAAATAAATTATAATATATCCATAAAGCACATGGCTATAAGAAAAAAAGCAAGAAATCTTTTGGTGAAAGAATTTCTTAAGACACACTATTAAAAGAATAAAACAAAATGTAGAACAGTATGTATTATATGTTACATTTGGGTTAAAAAAGAGAAGATATATATTCATATTTACTTGATATAAAAAAAACCCTGAAAAGCTAAACATGAAACTCATGACAGTAGTTAACTTGGGGGGAAACTGAGTTACTGGACAGATGGGAGCAGAAGTGAAAGAGATACTTTTTATTGATCTTGTCTAGAAATTTTCCTAATTATGACTGACCCCAACCCAAAATTCAAAAGTTTAGAATCACAACTAACCTTTATGAAATGCAAGACTACTTTTTTTGTGTTGTTCAAAAGGGAGAAATAAGTAAATTTTTCATTTTTAGTTCAAGAAACTGCCTCAGACTTAAGTCAGAGATATTTCCTTTTTCTTTTTTTTTTTTTTTTTTTGAGACGGAGTCTCACTCTGTTGCCCGGGCTAGAGTTCCGTGGCAGCAGCCTATCTCACAGAAACCTCAAACTCCTGGGCTCAAGCGATCCTCCTGCCTCAGCCTCTCGAATAGCTGGGACTACAGGCATGTGCCACCATGCCCAGCTAATTTTTTCTATATATTTTTAGCTGTCCAATTAATTTCTTTCTAATTTTTGGTAGAGACGGGGTCTCGCTCTTGCTCAGGTCAGTCTTGAACTCCTGAGCTCAAACGATTCGCCCGCCTCGGCCTCCCAGAGTGCTAGGATTACAGGTGTGAGCCACCGCGCCCGGCCTTCTTTTACAACTTTTATACTTGATAATCCAAAGACGACCAAATTCTTTTCATGGTCTAAAGATCAGAACGGAACACTTCACAAAAGATTTACGATTGGCAAATAAGCACTCGACGCCCAGCGTCGTCAGCCATCAGGGAAATACAGATGGAAACTGCGGTGGAATACCGCGACAGCCCTGCTAGAATGGCTGAAGTCTCTAAAGACTGGCCGTATCAGTGCTGGTGAGGATGCTCAGGGACTGCAGCTGTCACACGCCGCTGATGCGAATGTAAAATGGTATCACCATCTTAGAAAACAATTTGGCAGTTTTTTAAAAATTAAGCATACCGCCACCCAGTCAGTCCACTCAAAGGTACTCACCCAAGAGACATGAAAACTTATGTCCACACGCAGACTCGTTCACAAATGTTCATGGCAGCTTTGTTTGTAAGAGTCTATCTATACTATGCGATTCCATTTATATGAAATTCTAGAAAGATGCAAACTCATCTGTTTAGCAGGCAATAGGAGTAGACAGAGAGAAGTTGAAGGGATTACAAAGAGGCACAGGAAAGGGGTAGGAGGAAATCCTCATCTTCCATAGCGGGAATTCAGTAGATAAAGACTGAAAAAATTAAGAAGGATTGACGAAGGTGTATGATATGGAGACATGGAGGTCAACGCTGTAAGCAGCAGCTGCAGGTGGCTCTGAGAAAGGGGCGGTTACTGGTCTTGAGAGCAGTGTCAGAATCAGAGGGATCTCGAATGTAACATTGAGAAGACCAAACCCTCTCTGTGCCGCAGGCGCCACATAAGCACCCCCTTCACATGTTCATTACATGTGGAAGTAATTACCTAAACCACGTGAAGGCGTAACTTTAATGTAACTTAAAACTTTATTAAATGTATTAACAAAGTCAGAGCCTCAGGTCAACCCCAAGTCTACCCAGCTGATGGAGGGGCTCCGTGCAGACCCCGGCCCCAGGATCAGCCTGGAACAGGGCCTCCAATAGGAGGGCTGGGGCACTTGTCCATACGATCTGTGTCCCTAGGAAGAAGGCTTCAGATTCCTAAGTGGAACCTTTTTTTTTTGAGACAGAGTCTCACTGTGTTGCCTGGGCTAGAGTGCCGTGGCGTCATCCTAGCTCACAGCAACCTCAAACTCTCAAACTCCTGGGCTCAAGTGATCCTTCTGCCTCAGCCTCCCAAGTAGCTGGGACTACAGGCATGCGCCACCGTGCCCAGCTAATTTTTTCTATATATTTTTAGCTGTCCAATTAATTTCTTTCTATTTTTGGTAGAGACAGGGTCTCTCTCTTGCTCAGGCTGGTCTTGAACTCCTGAGCTCAAACAGTCCGCCCGCCTCGGCCTCCCAAAGTGCTAGGATTACAGGCGTGAGCGACCGCGCCGGGCCGTAAGTGGAACCTTTTTAAGAGCACCAGCAGCTGTTGCTTTGAAGAGCTCCAGCGATTAGTGTCTTAGGGATACAAACATTGGAACTCGGGTGTTTTAAGTGTCCTTACATTAAGGGATGCCTGCATTCTTTCCGTCTCTCTAATAAGCCCCCGAAACGAAGGACAGTTGAGAAAATGTGATGCAGCGAAGATAACCCACACTCTTTCCTCCAGGCTGTATGGGAAAGGTAGGTCTGATGACTTAAGCTGTTTCTCTTGTTCCTTTTCAGGTGGTCACTTCTTCCATCGAAACTCTTTGTCCCCCCGGAGCCTGGTATATGAGAGTGAATTCTCCACAATCGAACCTTCTTTGGACATGTATGATGAGAACAAAACCTGATTTTTAAAAATGGGTTGTTGGGGGTCATATCTTATGTGATTTGATTTATGATCGCCTTTATTTTGTATTCTTCTGTCCGCGTCTGTTTTGGAAGAATGGCAGCGCTTTCCAAGCAGAGGTTGGGGTTCAGGGTTAATTTGCAATGTTCCCCCAAGGTGTGGCTTTGAGGACAGCGTTATTGCCCAGATGGGCCTGGTGGTACTGAAACCCAGCCGTGAGCCTGGCTGTTCCCAAAGAATAGGCAGCCTGGGGGTTAATGTGTTGCAGACACATCTCTGACGTGATATTCTGTGTCTGGTGGAGTTGGGGTTGTTATAAACTAATTTTTGTGATCTCCACTTACTACGTACACTAAAGCTGCAGGTGAAACTTCTCACTCGTGCCGAACACAAGTCGCTGCTCCTGCCCTGCACTGTATTCTCTTCTGTCTCTTATTGTACTTCTTCTTAAAGGGCCGCTTGCTGTAGGGGTTGAGAGAAAGCCTTGCCTTTCGTACCTCCTCTGAGACGCTGACCACCCATTTCCTGCCAGAGCATGGCCACAGGAGGCACAGGCCCCGGCCAGGTCTGCATGTGGGGATGGGCAGACATCCCCACCATCATTCTCCAGCCTCCGTGTTGAGCGTGAGGTATGGCGGCAAGTGTTCATGCCACCACAAAAACACCGAAGGCCCCTCTGTCCATGAAGCCTGTGGACTTGCCTACTTGGTGACCACGAAGGTGTGTTTTTGGGGAGGTGGCACCCGGAAGCACGCCCAGCAGTCTCTCCGGGCACACTGGTCTCAGGGGCTTGGCTAGCAGTTGTCAAAATCGGAACAATCTTGAATGTTTTGTTAAGAAGACCAAGCCCGTTTCCTGCTGCAGATACCAGATGAGCAGCCCCCTTCCAGGTTCATCGTCCACTGCGGTCCCCTCGCTGGCCTCAGCCTTGGCATGAAGAAGGCACAAGGAGCATGGTCTGCCAGGCTTACAGAAAGGGGCGTGGCGGCCAGTGTGGCGGACATCAGGGACACATGGGCTCTTCCCACACACCGGGGATGATACCAAGCTAACATGATGAGAGACTTACATGTTATGAGTAATCTCAGCACGGAACTGTGATGAGCAGATTTGGGAAGGGACAGGCTGACCTTATTAACATGAGCCATGTAGAGGCGTGAAGGGCTGTGCGTCGTCGTTACGGGAGCGGAGACTTCCGTCTCCACATGTCCGCGGTCAGAGCCCACGGCAAACCGAGCAGAGACGTGGATCCCACCCTGCCGTTTGTATCGACTCCGTAGAACGTAAGTTTGAATGAACACTTGCCATTTTTCCATGTGCAGCTTCTCCTCTAGATCAGCATCTTTTCGTGCAACGTGTTGCAAGGACGCCTCAGACACGGGTGCCCGAAACAGAACCGGGATGGTGGCAGAGGGACCAACAGCATTTCGGTTTTAATGATTCGAGGCTGGAATGGTGCAGATTTAAGGTTTTAGCGGCTTTTGTGATTTTGTCATTTTTAAAATTTTGTACTATAAAAAAAAATATTTTCAGTAAGCAGTTTCAAGAGAGCATTGTTCGAGAGGCCCGTTTGCCGTTTTGGGCTCTCCTAAGAGAAGGCTTGTCCAGGAGACCGGAACTCACCAAAACCCAGATCCCAGTGTCGCGTTTTCTTCCGATTTGTGCAGTCTTCGAAAGGAATATACATTAAATTCCACTCAAGACAGTTTCTTTACTGAAAGGAATGAAAATATTTGAGAAGAAATAAAAGAATCAGGTCCTTAAAATCTGTCTATTATAACATTTGAATTTCCAGGAAATCTGGGGCGCACATTTGCTGCAGAATAACCAAGGAGGCGTTCCTTATGGGGATTTGCTCAGAATAGTGCCCCAGATTCTAGCTCCACACCTTCTCCTGAAAATCGGGGCCACCTTCCAGCTCAGCCACAGAACGGAGGACGCTGACTTCTCCATCAAGGCCATGCTCCGAGTGTAGAGACGGTGGCACTTTTATCCCAGATAACAGCCTCTTTACTAGCAGCTGTGCAGAGGGACCCTGGCAGGGTGCCGATGGCCAGGGCTGCCTGCAGCACCGGCTGGGTGGGGACTCCTCACACAGGCACTGCCGTCTCTGAGGAGCTCAGGGAGCAGAGTGCACGGACTGCCGCAGGCGTGGGGGACACGGATTCTTCCGCAGCTCATATCTCAGTTGCTGCGAGTCTAACCACCGGCAGTGGCTGTGACTCAGGACATGTACGGTGACCTCTGATCGGTTTCCCTGGGCTGGGTGGTACTGTTTGAGGAGAGCAAGGGCTGAGGAGTGCGCTGCTTACACCGCAGGCCCTCTGCGCCTCCGGCGGGCCGCTCTGAGCTGGGCGGTCTGCAGCCTCTGCCTCCCCTGACAGTTGAAGTGCAGACGCTTAAGCTTCGGCGAGTTCCAACGTCCTGAGGGGGCACTGCCCCTAGCCTCCTTCCCTGCTACTGCAGAGGGAGGGAGAGCAGGCTGGCCAGACCACAGCCAGGGCGTCCGCCAGAGGAGGGCTGGGCTCGGTCGCCAGTGGTGCCGGTGAGCATGTCTGCCCAGGGCCACCCGCCTCTGCCCTCCTCTCGGGTGCCAGGCTCCACCCCCAGTTAAGTCCTCGCCGGGTCTGATGAGACCTGCCTGCGAAGGTGGGTCGGTCTGGGTCGGTCTCCTGGCTCCACCGCCAGCACCTCTGGCGGGCCCTAGTCTGCCCCCAGGGCATCCAGGAGGCCTCGCCCTGCGCTCGGTGTGGCCCCAGCAGCCGTGAGCCAGGAAGGCGCCAGACAAAAGGAGACGGCTGAGTTCCACTAGCTTGACGTTTCCGTGGCTTTATTAGCTCTTCTCCTGTTTCCATCGCCCTCACATCCCGTGCTTTGTTGAGCTGCGTGCTAGACAAAGCTGGCTGTTTTCTTTTTTTACTTTTTTGGGTTTTTTAGGGACGGGTTCCCACCGTGTTTCCATGCTGGAGCACAGTGCCTGTTCACAGGTGTGACCCTGGCACACCGCACCCTCGGCCCCCCGACTAGCTGGGACTGACTGAAGAGAAACTAGAATGTTCTCTTGCTGTTAACTTTTGTTATTTAGGCTCTGCCATAGGAAAACGAGGTGACATTCATGTCAATGGTTGACATTAACCACTGACAAGCAGCAACATGGTGCTTGACAAGTGGTTGCTGCTCATAAATGTCATGGAACAAAAACGCTGATTTTAGGAAGTAGGATTTAGAAAGCAAAAAGGAGGATTACAAAGTTGATTTTGTCCGCAGACGTTTATTGCATTCTCACTGTGTGCCAAACACATGCACTGGAAGTTGAGGGAAATCCAGTGACCATTAGGATTTTGACTGTTCTAGAAAACTGGCACGTTAACGACCATCTGGGACGTGAGATCAGATGGAACCAGGGTGGGTGTGGGAGAGGAGGACTTCCCAGGGCACGGTGGGCGGTGGCACTGCAGCCCCAGAGAAGGACCCAGAGGAGGAGCTGTGCGGCAAGAGCTTCACTCCCTGGGCAGGAGGGCGGCCCCAACCTCGGTCTGGAAGGGAGATGTGCTGCGGCGTGGCGCGGGGCCAGGGCAGGGCGGCAGGGGAAGCTGGGCGTGGAAAAGTGGGACACGGGGGTGCGGGGCAGCAGAAGCCCAGCGTCCAGTCGTGACACTGGAGGGACCCGGGCAAGCCCATGTGGGGACATGTTAGGTCTGGGGCTGGCAGGGTCTCCGGAGGGGACGGGAAGGTGCAGCTCTGGCTCTCAGGTGGAGGTTCTGAGGGAAGGTGCTCGAGGCGCGGCCCCTCCTGCATCAGAGCTCCTGGGAAGCTGCGTTCCAGGTGTGCCTGCCACGCAGTCCTGCCGAAGCAGTCTCCGCGCACTCGCGATCCCTCTCTGCTGCCCCCCACACAGGTATGTGCGTGCACGAGGCACGCAGGCGCACGCTCACCGGACTCGGAATGTTCTGGAGTGAAAGTCCAGCAGGTGTGGTATTCCCTTAGTTCAGACAAAGGTGGAAGTCAGCGGGGGGCTGGCATCGCCCCGAGACATGAGAGCAGGCTTGGGGCACAGCCCTGGGGACCCTGACATCCAAGGTGTGGACGAGGAGCTGTCGACGCTAAAGGCAGACAGTCTGGAAAACTATCAGGTGCAATTTCCCTCTTCGGGAAAGACGGTCGACGGCACTCACTTGCCCTCCTGTGCTGTGTGTCACCCAGAAACGGTTTGCTGTGACGAAAGTCGGCATTGGCTCCCACGCTACGGGGCTGTGGGAGGTCGGAGCGAGGGGTCCCCATCACAGAGGTGACTGCTAGGACATCCGCAGCTGAGCCCCAGCGCCTTCCCTTGCCAGACCCTGTTAAGGGCGGTTACGAACGAGGTGCGTGGAGTTTTGCCTCTTGTTTTGGCCTCATTGGGAAATCACTGCAAAGCTCTGGCACAGCCTCATCTCAGCCCCCAGGAAAAGGATGCACGCTGAGCGTGCAGTCACGGTAGCCTGGGGCGGGGAAACCCTCGTGCGTTTTAAGTATGGTAATATCAGAGAAAGCACAGAACGAAGTTGACAGACGAGGTGCCCATGTTTGCCGCGTGGAACTGTTCTTTCCTCACTGTCCTGCGAAACCGCGGGGAAAGCAAAGCGTGGAGCTCAGCCTGGGGCCCGGGAGAGTTTCTCTGGCAGAGGCCATGTCCTGACCGGCTGGGGCTCTGGGCCCGGGTCACACCTGCCTCCTGAGGTCCGTGCGAGAGAGCTGAGAGGGTGTCAGGAGGCCCCGAGTAGCCATGGGGCTCGTCCAGGGCACCGGTGGAGTCAGGAAGTTCACCCTCTTTCTTATGGGTGTCCTAGAAGATCCCAGCAAACTGAGCTTTGAAGAAGAGAGGGTGAGGGTGGGGGTCTCCAGCATAGATGGGATAAAAGCAGTCACCTGCATCTCCACAGCTGTGACCCGCCTGCTTCAGTGACCTTGGAGGGGAAGGTGCCATTAGCCTCGGCTGCTGAAAGGTGACACTTCTATGCCCAAGAAGTGGCCACCCAGCCCATCACCTAGGACTCACCTGGGGTCTTCCCTCCTGCATTTCAGCCTCGGCCCAAGCCATTTTTTCTGTTTTCTTTACTCTGAGTTGGGGAAGAAGGAAGATATTTTTTAAAAAACAAAACAAAAAAACCTTTGAACTTCATGCAACTTGAGTTTTAAACTTGCAGAAGGATGCGGTGCTGCTGCCTGGGCTTCCTTCCCTCCTCCCGTCGATGGCCCGTGTGCACACGCCACGAAGACGGGCTTCAGCAGGCGCAGACCCCGCGGGGCAGCCCGAAGCAGCAAGCCCTGGGAAGGCATCGCTGTGGCAGCTGCCAAAGCTCCCGAGGTGGCGCCTGGCTCAGCAGTAAGCACCTTCGTGAGCCACACGTCGTCCTGCAGAAGCACCCAGGGTGGAGGACATCGTTACTGCTCTCCGCCACAGAGGACGCTCAGTCCCCCGGACACAGCCTGCCGGGCTCCTCTGTCAGCGGCCACCGGGCCCCTGTGCCAGGCGGGCCTCTGGGGAGGGCGTGTTGGCGCCCAGCCAGTCCGGCTGGCTGCAGTCCCTCACCGTACCTTTTCCATCCACCCTTTCAGGGCTCTGGGCACCTTTTAGAGTTACAGGTGATTGTTCTGAGCTATTGTTTACAAATTTAACCCAATATAAAGTGAATTCTAATTTGCTTTTGAAATTATCCTTCATCCACAATTAAGTCCAAGTATATTCACACTATTGACACTACAGGACTTTCCTAATGACTGGGAGGTGCTGAACTGAGATGTTTGCTTAAAAAGCGGTGAGGTGGTTAGGTCGCATATGGCACCCGGGCGGTTTCCTTTCCTTCAGGTGAGTGAGCCGGCCCCGCAGCAGCAAGGCTGCCGCCTGCTGGTCGCACTGTGCCAGGTCCAGGTCCCCGCACCTTGCTGGACACCCAGCCTAGGTGACACCTGCCATCCTGGGGAGAAGCGGGGACGGTGGCCCTTCTCCAGGGTGGCCCAGGCTGGCTTGCTGACAGCTGGAGCAGGGGCTCCCTTGGCTGGTGCTCGGGGCCAGAATCTGGTGTCTTGAGCTGGGAACAGGAAGCAGGACCTGCTCCAGCTGGCAGCGGCTCTAAGAAGCCTCGAGCAGTGTGAGCACAAAAGCGGAAAAGACTCCGACCTAGGAAGTGGTTGGTGTTTGGAGTGCGGTGGACACCACCACCTGATGGAAATGTCCTGTTCCTGTGCAAGAGAAGGAGTTGGGCCAGGTCCTGAGCCACAGACGTCACCATTGCTTTCACCCTCAGGCACCTTTATACTCATGTAGATAGTAAACTGACCCTTTTCATATTCGGATCATTCAAAGAGCCCTCTTACTCAGGGCTCCTGCTAACTATGCACAACATCCAGAAGATGGCATACAAAACTATTTTTCTAACTATAACACAGGTCATTTGGGGCAGGGGAGGCTTGGGACATACCTAAATGTGGCACGTGACTTATCTTCCACCCTGATGGAGGACAAGGAAACTATGCACTTGAATTGTAATTCACCACTGGATAGTTTGTGCCAGAAAGAACTCACATCAATATTCAAAAAGCAAAATTCTTATCTCAATTTTGGGCCTCACTGTAGGGGATGTTACCTTGTCTGGAACACAAAACACCTGCGAGTAGAATATGAGCTGATTCTTGACAATTAGATCTCATCAACCCTTTGAAATGTTCTGGACAGCACAACTCCTGGGTCCACATGGTTGGTGTAAGTATAAGTAAGTCGTGAAGTTGTACGGTATATACCTATATGCCAATAGTGTATACCTGTATGTGCGAAATTTGCTAATATAACCATTTCAATAAAAACCTATTGAAAAAGCTGATTTGGCCACATGGAGTACTTCTGGTGGTAACATGGGGATTCTTTCATTTGCAAGTGACAGAAAACCCAGCCAAAGCTGGCTAAAGCCACCACTGGGAATGTAGCGGCTCCCAGAAACTAAAATGCCCAAGGCCGTGTCTGTGTCGCGTATGATGTGATTTCATCTTCAAACATTGGCACCAGGATTCATTTGCCGACTTCACTTCCCCTGAGTAGCCTCCATTCGGGGCTTAGTTGGGGTGGGGTGGGGGTTTCCCCGTATGGCATCAGCACAATAGCTGTCCTACTTCCCCAGGAGGTAGCCCAGACCAGAAAGGCACCTCCTTGGCCCTGACTGGCTTGTTTGGAGGCATGTGGTCGTCACCAGACCAGCCACTGTGGTCACAGAGATAGGCACCAACTGCCTCAGCCAGCACGGGCTGTGCTCCTGCAGCCCCAGAGTGCATTCTGCCTCCCCTGGCAGGCAGGAGCTGAGAGTTCGAAGGCATGGTTCTCTCGCAAAATCAGGGTGCTGCGCAGAAAGGAGCGGTGGACGCTGGGGGCGAAAACAGCAAATGTCCGACGTGTAGAAAAGAGCTTGGCCCCACCTCTGCCACGTACTAGTGTGAACTTGGCAAATCATTCCACCCATTTGGATTTCAGTTTTATCTTCTTTGAAATAGGGATCATAAAATACCTACCTCATAGGGTTGATATGTGGGGATTAGATTTAAAATAATGTAAGAGGCCGGGTGCGGTGGCTCACGCCTACAATCCTAGCACTCTGGGAGGCCGAGGTGGGCGGATTGTTTGAGCTCAGGAGTTCGAGACCTGCCTCAGCAAGAGCGAGACCCTGTCTCTACTAAAAATAGAAAAATTATCTGGGATGATGGTGTGTGCCTGTAGTCCCAGCTACTTGGGAGGCTGAGGCAGGAGGATCACTTAAGCCCAGGAGTTTGAGGTTGCCGTGAGCTAGGCTGACGCCACGGCACTCTAGCCCAGGCAACACAGTGAGACTCTGTAAATAAATAAATAAATTAATTAATTAATTAAGAAATAGGCTTAATGGCATATATCTAGATCTGAATATATAAAAAACTCTTACAACTCAACAATAAAAAGACAACCCAATTTTAAAATGGGCACAGAATATGAATAGACATTTCTCCAAAGAAAATATGCAAATGACCAACAAGAACACGGAAGGATACTCAGCATCATTCGTCACTAGGGAAATACAAATCCAAACCACAGTGAGGTACCACTTCACACCCTGAAGAAATGGCTATCATAAAAAAAGACAATAACACATGTTGCCAAGATATGGAGAAATTGGAGCTCTCATACATTGCAGTGGGGATGTGAAGTGGTACAGCTGCTTTGGAGAAGTTTCGTCGTTGCTTAAAAAGTTAAACATAGCTTTACCACATGACCCAACAATATCACTCCTAGGGATACCCCGAAGAGAATTACAAACATGAAAGTCTGCACGCAGATATTCACAGCGGCATTATTCATAGCAGCCAAAAAAGGGGAAACGATCCAAATGTCCGTCAAGTGACGAATGAATCAACAAAGTGTGCTGTATCCATACCATGAAATATTGTTCAGCCATGAAAAGGAATGAAGCGCTGATACATGCTACAGCACGGATGAACCTTACACACGTTTATGGTAAGTGAAAGACGCCAGACACGAAGGGCTTCATGTTGTATAATCCCATTTGTATGAAATGCCCAGAATGGGCAGAATCTACAGAGGCTGAAATACATGGATGGTTGCCAGGCCAGAGCGGAAGGGGAACGGTGTGTGACCGTAATGGTAAGGGGTTTCTTTCTGAGGTGACGAAAATGTCTGGAATTAGTGGTAACAGTTGTACAACCTTATGAATATACTAAAAACGACTAAATTTTGCTCTTTAAGGGTGAATTTTATGGGATGTGAATTATATCTCAGAAAATAAAAGAAGTAGGCTTAGCACGTGCTAAGTACACAATAAATGTTTGTTCTTTCCCTTCTTACAAAAAATAGTTCTTGAAGGGAGGTATCCAGGCCAGCACCACCTGGTAACGTGTTAGAAATGCAGATCTTCCAGTCTGTGTTTAATCGGCCCTCTAAGCGACCCTAACGCACGTCCAAGTTTGAGAGCCACCGGGCGAGGGACCCAGAAAGCCCTTTTCCTCCTCTGGGGTGTCACAAGCGCAGAGCTTCCAGATTGCCGAGGGCTCTCTCTGGAGCGCACAATGACAAGATGAGTTTAAGCTTCCTGAGTTGGAAGGAAAACCGGCCTCTGCATCTTGAAGGTTGACCTCTCAGAAGCCTGCGGATCGCTCCAGCTGTCAGCCACGTCCACCTGTTTCTGCCATTTTCCCCAGACTCTGAACAGGGCTGCGCAGACGCCAGAGGCCCTGTTCTGCGCGACCCTGCCCCGGGTGCAGACCGGCGGGGGCGCAGGGCGGAGCCAGGCGGAGGCTGCGTGCGGGGCCGACTGCAGTGCGCGCGGGGCCGCCAGGGGGCGCCACCCGCTCGGCTCAGTGAGCTTCCGGGCCGCCAGGGGGCGCCGCCCGCTCGCCCCGCCCCGCCCGCTCGGCTCCGGCGCGGCGACGGCGGCGGCGCTTCCGCCTCGCGGGCGCGGCTGGGTGCGAGCGGCCCCGCGATGTGGCTGAGCCCGGAGGAGGTGCTGGTGGCCAACGCGCTGTGGGTGACGGAGCGGGCCAACCCCTTCTTCGTGCTGCAGCGGCGCCGGGGCCACGGCAAGGGCGGCGGCCTCACGGGTGAGAGGGGCGGGGCGGCCGGGCCTGCGGGGCCGGGGCGGGCCGGGGCGGACAGGCCGGGCCTCGGGTCGTCGCCACGGACACGCCCGGCGCGCGGCCAGGGGCGCCGGGGGACGGGGCGGGGGCGCGAGCCGAGCGGGCGGGAGGCAGCTGACGGGCCGACCCAGGGCCGCCGTGCCCGGATCCGGTGCCCGCGGGCCCGGCCGCCCCGCCCGGCGCGTGCGGCCCCGGAGTCGGAGCTCACGGACGAAGTCAGCGAGCTCTCCCGGGCCGCTTCCGCCGCCTCAGTTTCCCCAGGTGCCTCCCGGGCCGCGTGACACAAACACACGTTTTCTTTTGCCCCCTTCATCAGAGGTCCCCAGAGCCGGCCGCACCCCGCGCCCTCCTCCCCCGCCTTCCGGCCTCTGGTGTCCCCAGAGCCGCCAGCCCAGGCGCTGTCGCCAGCACGGTGCGTCCCGGAGCCCCTTTGCACGTCTGGGTCCCCGCACTCCCGGGACGGGGCTGGACGGGCAGCCCTGGCGTTGTGCGGCACGTGGGTCCAGGCAAGGCCGCCGGGCCCGCCGCAGGTGCGGTCACAGGTGCGGACAGGCGGGAGCATAGCTGGCCCAGGCCCGAGGGAGACGCCAGCGCCTGTGTTCCGGGGGAACCGACTCTTCCTGCAGGGATGTGGGCCCAGTGTGGTCACATCTTCCAGTTTATCAGGAGGATTTTCTGTGAAATGCAAATGCCCCGATTTTCGATGCTAGCAGCTAATACTGTCCTGCCAGAGGCAGACAGAGGCTTCCCACGGGTGACTTCTGCCACCAGTCTTCTGGGCGCAGCTCTTGATGCGGAAGAGACTGTACGTTTCCCAGAAAACTGTTCCCTTCGGCGCCTCAGGCTCCTTCCCAGCCGGCCGTGCGTCCTCGCTAGACCTGCCTTCGGACAGCGGTCCGGTGGCAGTGAGACAGCAGCCCCCTTGGGGGGTTCCATGGCCAACTCGGAAGCCCCTGCAAGCCGGCTGGGGAAAGGCAGGCGCTGGGTGACCGGCGCCACCTGTTAACACTGGCGTCCCCGTGCGTCAGATCTGGCCGTGAGCTTCCGGCTGGGCTGTGCTGGGGCGTTTCTGTAGGTCACCCCGGCGCGTGGGCGGGTAGCTGCCGGTGCCCTGACCGCTGTTCACTTCCCCCTGCTGAGCCCAGACGGCCCCTGCAGGCGCTCTCCTTTCACCTCACGCATCTCTGTCGCCCAACACTGAGCTCCTAGGGTCCCCCCAGGGAACCATTCCTTGAAAGCCCTCAAGCTCCACACAGCAGGTCTGTGCTGCCGTGGCCTCTGCCGTGGCCTTCCTGTGCCATAGACATCGTGGCCTCCTGGGCACTGTCCCCCTAGGAGAGGGACAGTCAGCGATGTGGTTTTATTCAAGCCAGCTTTTAAAAACATGCCAACCTGGATTTCTCATTAAGAGTCTGAGTGTGAGGAGATGGTCGGCTCATTAAAAAGCTTTCGGGTCTTGTGACGTGGATGTGCCAACAGTTCACAGACTCTGCAATGCAATTTCCAAGACCAGAAGAGAAACTCCAACATGAATAAAGAAAAAAGTTTATTCCAAACATTGGTAAAGCTTAAGTATGGCCTTTTTTCTACAACTTAGAGAGGTATTTTAGAACATTTCAGTAGAACAAGTGAGATAATACTAACTTCTGATTGGATATATGTGAAGAGTGTCTTATTTAAAAATCATTCATTTTATTTATTAAAGACTGGAGAAAAAATCAGATTAAATATTAATGGACTGCAAAGCAGTCCTTATGAAAATTGAGTCATAAAATCAATAGAAATTGTTCTGATGTCAACAGGGAAATGGTAACAAAATATTTTCAGATCATACCAAAAGCAGCTCTTCATGAGAAGGAAGAAAAAATTCAAAGAAGAAGAATGAACAGGTTTTTAGATTGTTTGATAATTCAATTAATGAAGAGAAGTGAATCAAACAATGGTCAAAGGCACATTTTGTGCAGATTTCTGGGGAAGCAGTGACACCGACAGAGACAGCACCGCGTCTGGATATCGTCGTCAGTCCAAAGGGTGTCCGTGATGCGAAGAAAAACTCAAAATGCTCTAAAATGCTTCAGTTCAGAAATGAAAAAAAAATCAATTTTTTCCCAAATTTGACAATTCTGAAAATTTATATGTGCTTTGAGTCATGACTTTTGAGGCTTGAAGAAACTACCTTAAATTTTCAATAATAAAAAATTGTGATCCCTTGGCAGAGGAAAGACTGTGTTCTCTTTCTGTTCTTGATACAGAAAATGATGTCACAAAATCATTGTCCTGTGAAGAAGAAATCAGAGTACACAGCCAAAAATATCAGGGGAAGACTTACTTTAGGATGTGTGTCTGGTGGCCAGTAAAACATGTTGTGTTATTTTTTTCTGGATTTTGTGATAGTTCCTTTTTTGTTTTAATTTGTAACTATTGTACTTTCTAAAGAAATGCTTGTTTTCGAACCTAATTTTGCATTGGTCTTAAAGAAGTCCTCCCAGAAATCCTTTCAGCTTTGGCTCCATACAACCTGCATCTGCCCCTGCTTGCAGGTGTTTCTGAGCCAGGAGCAGAAGCAGCCTCCGGGAAGAGGAGCAGAGGATTTTTTTGATAGGCGTCAGGCACTGGCTGATGTGGCCATGGGGGTGACTCGAGATGTTTTCCTCCCCAGCTGGTCACCATCCCTGTTGCCTCCAGCCAGGCTCAGCCCCCCGGGGCCCCTCAGCACCGCACTCCCTTCACCTTCTACCTGTCTCTGCCCCGCTCCCAGGTCTTCTCGTGGGTACCCTGGACGTGGTGCTGGACTCCAGCGCTCGAGTGGCCCCGTACCGCATCTTGCACCAGACCCAGGACTCGCAGGTCTACTGGACTGTGGCGTGTGGTAGGTGCACTGAGTAGTGAGGGGCCTTGGGCGTGGCTTGCCCAGAGAGGCCACCGCCAAAGGGGAGGGGCGTGCAGCCTGCGTTCCCGGGCAGTGTTGCCTGCTGAGGGCTGGTGGGTGCTGCCCCCAGTTCAGACAGCACGGCCCAGGCCAACAAGAGCGAAGCAGAGAAGCTGTGGCTTAGGAAGGCTGCTTTGCTGGTCACAGGGACAGGACAGGGGAGGGCAGCCCCGTGGAGCCGCATGTGCCTCTGAGGGCTCAGGCTCGGGGTCCACCAGTGCCCACCCTTTCTCAAGGCAGATACAGTCAGGCTTCATTGTTTAGGGATTCCATATTTCAGGCCAGGCGCGGTGGCTCACGCCTGTAGTCCTAGCACTCTGGGAGGCTGAGGCAGGCGGATCATTTGAGCTTAGGAGTTCGAGACCAGCCTGAGCAAGAACGAGACCCTGTCTCTACTGAAAGAAAAAAATTGAAAGAAATTAGCCAGACTACTAAAAATATATAGAAAAAATTAGCTGGGCGTAGTGGCGTATGCCTGTAGTCCCAGCTACTCGGGAGGCTGAGGCAGGAGGATCACTTGAGCCCAGGAGTTTGAGGTTGCTGTGAGCTAGGCTGACGCCACGGCACTCTAGCCGGGGCAACAGAGTGAGACTCAGTCTCAAAAAAAACGGTTAGGGAGCTGCTTGAGGACACATAAATAAACAAATCAACCCCAACCAGGACTGGCCAGGCCGTGACAGAGCCGTGAGCAGGCGCCGTGGTCTGGAGCAGGTGGCGGGCCAGCGCGGCCTGGCCAGGCAGGATCAGGGCTGAGTCTTGAGCTGCAGGAGAGTGTTAGGGAGGGAGGGATGGGTGGCCGGGGGCTGGCACTTGAGGAAAGACGTCCAGCACACAGGCACACTGGACCTGTTTCCTGGCTGGGGCTCCCTGCATGCCTAGTGGGTCCCATGACTGACTGGGCCTCCTGGGGGCTCATGGTCCATAGACTGTCCCATCCCAGGACAGCTGAGAACAACACAGAGTGTTCGCTCCTCTTCTTACTCTGTGTTCATTCAAAAAAACAGTTGAGTGTAAACCCCATGCCAAGCACATGCAGAATCCCAGAAGGTGGGGAGACAGGGTTAGAGGGAGCCGGGCCAGGCAGAAACCCCTTCTCATTCCTTTACTCTTGCCCGGGGACCCCTTGCCTGATTCCCTGGTGGGAGTGAACAGTTCTCCCACCCTTTGGGAGTGGCATTGTGCTGCCCTCTCTACTCTTTTCCATTTTCACTGGGTCTGCAGAAGACAGGGACCCCCTCCTAGGTGGGGCAGACACTCACCTGCACAGCAGGAGCCTGGCTTGGCCAGGGGCCTGGAGTCCTACAGGAAGCTCTAGCAGGTGTCTGTGGACACTTGAGTGCTCAGGAAAGAGCTGGACCCACTTACACATAGTACGACTGTGTCTGACTAATCGCATGTACGTCGACGGCCACGGTGAGTTCTTTCAACGAGAAGAAAAGTCTCATAAGAAAAGTCTTCAAATTTGCCGATGCATAGACTATTTCTAGGAGGACACATAGGAAACTCGTGACTCTCACTCTTGGGGTCAGGGACAGAGGCTTCATCCGCCATATGACTGCCGTTGTACCTGAATTTGTCAACTTTTGTTTTTTATCAGGATCATTTATTACTTTGTTATATATGTGTACCTAAAGTTTAAGAAGGAAAAGAGTAAACAAGAGTAAACACTTTGAAGGTTCCAGTCACTTGAGTAAAGCAAATTAGGTCATGCATTTTAATCTTTCTTCTTTGAATTTGTGTTTAAGCCTGGCGATTTTATGATTTTTCTTTCCTCTCCTCCTCCTCCCTTCCCCTCTCCTCTCTTCTTCTCTTCATCAAACATCTGCTAGGTTCTTCCCGCAAAGAGATCACAAAACACTGGGAATGGCTGGAAAATAACTTGCTCCAGACGCTGTCCATCTTCGACAGCGAGGAAGACATCACCACCTTCATCAAGGGCAAAATACACGTAAGGTTCATGTTCACCCGGCGGTTCTCATTCCCCCGTCTCCACTGGCAGTGCCCACGTATGTCACCTCATTCAATCCTCAGCCGGCACAGTGCAGGTTCTGTCCCACTGTCTGAAAGGACAGGTGAACCCATCTTCCTGAAGGCTGCTGGGGTCTGACCGAGGCTTGGCTTAGAGTTTCTCTTTCTTGCAAAGTGCCTTGGAACAAACACGCAGACGTGTAACTCTGTTTGCCAGTCCCTTGGCTCACAGAGGAAAAAAGCTGGAAATGATAGGATATTTTGAGGTGTGTTTTTATTATAAAGCTAACACTAAGCCAGCCGAGATGACCCATGCCTGTAATTGCAGCACTTTGGGAGGCCAAGGCAGGAGGATCACTTGAGCCCAAGAGCTCAAGACCAGCCTGGGCAACATAGCAAGATCTCATTGCTACAAAAAATTTAAAAATTAGCCGGGCGTGGTGGCGCACACCTGTAGTCCCAGCTACTTGGGAGACTGAGGCAAGATGATCACTTGAAGCCCAGGAGCTTAAGGCTGCAGTGAGCTACGATTGCGCCTGTGAACAGCCACTGCACTCCAGTCTGGTTAACGTAGTGAGACACGCCCCACCTTAAAAAAAAAATAAAAGTTAAAAAGAAAAAACATTGTTTTTAAAAGCACATACCTTTTACCCAGCAATTCCATTCCTTAGAGTTTACCCTCCAGTGTATTCCCGTGTGCAGAATGACGCATGTATCAAGATGTTTCTAGCAACACTGTATTAGCAAAAAAGCTGGAAACAGCGCCTCCCAGTCCCATGATAATAGAGGAAAGGCAGCTGTTCTCTCCCCTGCAAAATGAGAGTAATAATACTTGCTCACATTTATTGAGTACTTTCTATATGCTTACTGTGCTAAGGGCTTTATATTCAGGGGACTTGTTAAGTTGTATATAGCGTACTTACTGGCATATTTTACAGCAATCAAAATAATGATTATGAGAATTATAGCAATGTGTAAAAGCTTACAGCATGATGACATTGAGGTTGGTTCCTCTTTGAAGGGTAATTAACACTGTATGAGTGTTTATCTGAATGTATAGGTTTGTGTGTGTTTCTTTCTGTTAGATTAATGCCTTAAGTTAGATTCCTGGGAGGGCTCTTACTAGGTCAATGTTTCATGACACAGATTTGCTTCAGGTAGGCCTTTGTGAATTCATCACGTAATGCCAAGACTTCATAGACCTAGGTAGCTGGTGCCGAGTTTCTCAGCTTTGCTGTGTGCACTTTGGGGTTCAGACAGGACCTATGCTGCCTCTGTCTCTGAAGAAACGCAGGCAGGGAGGACGAGGCGAGCCTGCCTTCTCCTGGCGAACAAGCCGGACGCTAGTAGTAGTAACAGCAACTACTGAATGCCTCCTGTATACAGACCAGACCCAAACGAACCAATCAGCAACAGAAAAGTCCTGAATGACTCATGAGTCAAAGAAGAAATGGAAATCAGAAACATTTAGAACAGAATAATAATCGAAGTGGCACTCCACATCAGAATTTGTGGGATGCAGTGAAAGTGGAACACAGAGAAACTTAAACCTTAGATCTTATGGGAGAAGAAAGAACAAAATGAACGAGCCAAGTGTCAAACTCAGTAAGTTAGAAAAATAACTCCAGAGAAACCAGGAAAGTAGACAGAAGAAAATCACAACAGGCTGAAGTTAATTCCATGGGACACAAGGGAACAATAGAGAAGAAGAACGAACCCCAAAACAAGCAGATCTGTGGCAGAAGGGATCTGCCCCGGGACAGAGCAGGGAAACCTCAAACGTGCAGGGTTGGACACAGTGCCCGTGAGCAGCAGAGCTTTACGCAGAGAAAGAGAAGACCATAAACAGCTTTATGCCTGTAAATTTAAGAATTTAGACAAAATGGGCACTTTACTAGAATAATATGTATTAGTTTCCAATTGCTACTGTAATAAGTTATCTAAACTTAGTAGATTAAAAGAACACAAACTATTATCTTACAGTTCTGGAGGTCAGGGGGCTGGAGTGGGTCTCACTGGGCTAAGAGCAAGATGTGGGCAGGGCCGCGTTGCTTCCGGAGGCTCTAGGGGAGCGTCCTTGCCTGGCCTTCTCCAGCTGCTAGAGGTGCTCGTAGTCCTTGGTTCTCGGCCCCTTCCTTCCTCTTCACACGAGCCTCTCCCGCTCTCCCTGTTTGTCCCCCTCTCTTGTTATCTCTCCTCCGTGACTCAGACCCTCTTGCCTACTCCCTCTTTATAAGGACCCTTGGAATTTCATCGGACTCACTCAGATTATCCAGGATCATCTTCCCCTCTTGAAATCCTTAATCACACCTGCAAAACCCCTTTTGCTAAATAAGGTAACATATTCTTCCAGATTCTGGGAATTAGAATGAGGACATCTTTGGGGGCCCATTGTTCGGCCTACCACATAATATAACTCACTTAAACTGAGGCTCAGGAAGAAATAGGAAACCTAAAAATGCCTAAAACTATTAAAGAAATTGAATCCGTAATTAAAATTCTACCCAGAGATTTTTACAGGTGGGTTCTATCCACCAACAAACAGCAAATCCCAACTCCGTGAGCCAGGCTGGTCGGTCCCCAGTGGTGGGGATGTCACTCTTGGGTAGAGACTAGAAAATGGCCGAGGGCTTGGGGCTGGGGAGTCCCCAGTGGAGAATGCAGAGGGAAGAGTGGAGCAGCCACTCTCAGCCCCTCTGCTCCCTGTGTGGGGGTCTCCCAGATGCAGCTGGAGGGGGCGAGGTAGCAGCAGGGAGAGACCGGGCAGGGCAGTGATGAAGGTTGTGGGCTCGGACCTTTCTGCAGAGCGGGCTGGCCCACCGTGGCTGTCCAGGGCTGCCCTGTGCTCTCCACTAGCCTCCTGACTCGGTAGGACCAGGGGCAGCAGAAAACCAAGTCAGGGCCTTAGTGATGAGGAAGGTGCCAGAGCCCTTCCCAGACAGAGCTAGTTCTGCAGGAGCGTTCCAGGGGGCCCAGAGGCGGCTTGAGAGAGGAGTTGTTCACACTGCAGCCCAGCGGTGCTGGTGTAAGGAAGAGAGACCTTTTCTCCTTCTCCCTGTTTAGGTTCCTGGCTGGGGCTCTGTAACAAAAGACAGATTGACAAGAGAAAAACAGAAATATATTAATGCATGCATCTCATGTATTCCTGGGAGAAACTCAGGGATGGGTCACTCAAAGGTTTGCTTAGAACTTGGGCTGTTGATACAGCACTTTAACAAAGGAATGGTCACATTAAAGAGAAATGACAGGACAAAGGAGACGGGTCAGCCCTTCAAGGGGCCCCTCTGCCCTGCTCTTTGGCCTGCCCAGGAGCCCGCTGGAAGCCAGGTCCTCTTGCCTTCCTCCAGGGCATCATCGCGGAAGAGAACAAGAACCTGCAGCCCCAGGGAGATGAGGACCCCGGGAAGTTCAAGGAGGCCGAGCTGAAGATGCGGAAGCAGTTTGGGATGCCCGAGGGCGAGAAGCTGGTCAACTACTACTCCTGCAGCTTCTGGAAGGGCCGAGTGCCCCGGCAGGGCTGGCTTTACCTGACAGTCAACCACCTGTGCTTCTACTCCTTCCTGCTGGGGAAGGAAGGTGAGCACCTCCCGGCCACTGCCACCCTCAGCCCCTCCACTCCCTCTCAGCCCCCAGACAGCTGTCCCCACACGGCCTCCAGAGGGGTCTCTCTGGAACCCAGAAGCTACTTCGCTCCGTGTGGCCCGGCGTATACCTGCTCCTGGCGGGTCTGACTGTATCCACCACCCGCTGGTGGGATTCTTCCCACGGCGACCTTCTTTACAGGCCTGCCCTCTTCCAAGCTGGTGTGTTCGGGGCACACATCTGCCCTGAGTGATTCTAGGTCGTGCAGTGCCTTGGGCACGTGCCACTCCCATTGCCTGCCGTAGGTCCCTCCCTTGGAGTGTGAGCCAGGCTCCCACCACAACCTTGCCCCAGAAAGGGCCCCCGGCCCCCCAGCATGACCCCAAACACAGCAAGCCTGCTTTCCCACTGGCCTCCCTCAGCGCACAGCCTCCCCGTGCCCCTTCCTGCGCTTGCTGTTCACCTGTCAAGGTGGTGCCCACTCCCCTCCCCCGCAGCAGGGGCTGGCATCCTCTGTGCTGGTCACCCCATGCTGTGACTATTCACACACTGGTGTGCTCCCCTTGGTGGAGCTGCTCGGGCCTCGGTCTCAACCAGTTCACCCGTGTGCATTCATTCCTTTCACTTTCAGCCGCGTGTGGGGCAGGCCTTCACCAAGCGTGGTTGGTCTGGGAGGCAGTGGGCATCCTGATGGCCTGTGCCCTGCTCATGGAGCTCCTGTCCCAGCATAGCCGGGCCCAGGTCCCCAGGGGCACACAGGAAATGCTGCCTTGGAGAGCGGCTCCCTTGGGGTGGCCCTGGGAGCAGACAGGCCGGGAGCCCCACCGTGCCTGGTTCTAATCAGTGACATGTCTGTTCCTGTGGGTGCCCAGTAAGCCTCGTGGTTCAGTGGGTGGACGTCACACGGCTGGAGAAGAATGCCACCCTTCTCTTCCCTGAGAGCATCCGTGTGGACACCCGTGACCAGGAGCTCTTCTTCTCCATGTTCCTCAACATCGGTGAGACCTTCAAGCTCATGGAGCAGCTGGCTAACCTGGCCATGCGGCAGCTGCTGGACAGCGAGGGCTTCCTGGAGGACAAGGCCCTGCCCAGGCCCGTCCGGCCACACAGGAACATCTCAGCTCTGAAGCGGTGTGTTGCCCTCTGGAGGTGGGAGGGCCCCAGGCTCACTGGCCCACCCAGTACCCAGCCCAAAGCCGATGTGTAGACCCAGAGAGGGTGTCCACACTGAGGCCTCATGGGCTTTCCACTCCGGAAGGAGGCCCAGTCAACAGATCACTGCAGCACTGTGAGGGAAGGCAACAAGGGACGTTAGTGATAGGCATGTCACCAACGTGGAGGACGCTCTTTGTACCTTATGTCTCACAGCCCTGTGATGAGAAGGTGCTTGGAAAGGAAGCTGAGGCACAGAGAGGCGAAGTAACTTGCCTGAGGTCCCTTAGCTGGTGAACAGTGTAGCTGGGATGTAACCACCTGGCCAGGAACGCTCGGGGTACTCTGGGCTTGGGGTGCATGGCCTCCCACCCCACTGTGATTGACAGCTCTCCTCAAGACTCCTTGGCCAAAGAGCCCTCATAGGCCTCCGGGGCCTGGAGCCAGCAGGGGAGACAGGCCAGGTGCAGGTCTGAGGTCACCACTGTCCTGTCCCTCAGGACTGGTAGACAGAGGAATGGATCATGGCGGCCAGCCCCTCCAGATCACTTCTGTTTGAGCCCCTGGGTTACAGCTTCATGGGAGACCTGCAAGGCTGGCCGAGGTCTCAGAAGTTCCCTGGGCTCCTGGGTCACTCAGCCAGGGTGGGCACCGCCAAACTCACACTGTTCAGAGACGTCACCCGCACCAGGCATTTCCTGGCTTGTACCCACAGGCCGTGGTCTAGGCCCAGACTCTGGAGGGTGCCTTCAGGACCAGAACACTGCAAGGACATCATCCTGTGATGCCAGTGACAGAGTGGCTTATCACCTTTCAGAAAGAGAACAAGCAAGGCTGGAAACCGACAGTGTCTGGCACTGTTGGTCAGGGTGGGTGGTCAGGCTGCCGGCAGCCCAAGGTGGGTGGGATGCTCCCTTGGGGGCGGGGAGAGGTTTACAGGGACAGAGCCACCGAAAGGTCAGGGCGCTGCAAGGCCACCTTCACTGCCATCAGACATCCCCATGCACGTTTCCATGAGCAGCAGGCACCGTGTTTTAGTTTTAGCTCCTCACCTTCCTATTGAGAGCAGCTTTTCCAGACTTCAGGGTAGCGTTGGACCTGCAGCATGCTCTGAGCCAGCAGGTGCGGGAGTTCTGGGCACAGCCTGCCCCGCAGTCCCAGGT
>CAUYSK010052040.1:0-29384 GCA_963575035.1 Avahi laniger | reverse complement strand
TCCTCCTGCCTCAGCCTCCCAAGTAGCTGGAACTACAAGTGTGGACCACCAGGCCCAGCTGATTTTTTTTTTTTTTTTTTTTTAGAGATGGGGTCTTGCTATGTTGCCTAGGCTGGTCTTGAACTCCTGGCCTCAAGCAATCCTCCCACTTAGGCCTCCTTAAGTGCTGGGATTATAGGTGGGAGCCACTGCCCCCAGTCGGCTGCAATTTTTTTTACTCCTCTCTTCCTCTTAAATGTGTCACCACATCCTATCATTTCCTTCTAAATGTCTCTTGGATTTGTCTCTTCCTCTATTTTTATCCCACTCTCCTATTCTTGGCTTCACCTACACGCAACAGCACCCTCCCTTACTGAAGCCTCCCCAGCCCACAAGACACTTAGCACCAGATCAAGCTTTTGAAATGCCATTTTCATGTTCTTAGGCCCAAAACACTTTAATGGCTCTGCATTCTATTAATATTTTACTGCAAATCTAAATTTCTCCCTGGGCTTTAAGGTTTCCCATTCACCAATATCACTTTTATTTCCCACTATTCCTCAAGTATAGCTTGGTCGATTACGCCCTCCCAGCCACCCCAACTCTGACCACCTCCAGGAGTTTATTCTCTGCATGCAGCCCATTTGACCATCCCTCTCTGCCCACTGGGCTCTGTCTTCAAGATCTAGGCCAGGAACTTTCTCAGTGAAGCCTCATTCAGGCCAGTGTTTCCCAAACGTCACTCTGTGATGACATTTTCACTAGTGCCAAAATGAAAAAAATAAGGACAACACAGTGGGGTTTTCATAAAACTGAATTAATTTTAAATGGCTGTTCCTTGTTCTGATATTGTCTTTCCTGCTTTTTTCATGTTAAAATGCTCTTTCTTTAATGAAAGGAGGTAACAAAAAATGGTGATAGTCTTACCAGTGACTTGGCAGAATAAAAACTGGATAATATTATGTTGGTGCCCACATTTACATAAATGTTTTAACTGATCTGGGAATTACTACTGTCACCATCAGCACTGGATCCCCTGTTTTTAATCCTGTCTACTTTTAAGAACCAGATAGTTTAGTACTCAGTTACTTTCCGTAAGAGTGGCTCTGTCCCCCCAGCTAAGTTAAGGCCCCCTGAAGGAGGAACTCCGTCTCCGTCCCTTTAGACATGGGCTATATGTAGCGCTGGCCACACAACAGGCACGCAACACAGACCTTGTGAAGAACGACAAACAAAAAGTAGGCCAAAGAGAGTTATAGTGACAAAAACAGAGAAAATTAAAGCCATCATTTCAATAGTTTAAACCATCTAAGTAAAATTTTCATTTATTAGAAAATATAACTTACCACCTAGGATAGCTGCCAACATGTTTTAGCTGTCTATTTCAACTAACTTCTGGGTCTAAAACTCACTTTTTAAAATTTTCCCTGGGCAAAAACCTTTAAGCTACAAAAAGGGGTAAAAACAGAATCCCCATTAAAGGCAATGAGTAAGTTTTCTGGTCAGTGTGTTTCGCTACTCCATGGTACCAGGGCCCCTGATCTATCAGATCTGATACAAATGTAGGAAACTCTCAAATTTGCATTAAGAGAAAAAAATCAATTTCAGTTATGTAGACAGACTCAAAATGCCAAAAATTTTAAAATTCTACAATGGAACTAAACTCCATATTCCATTATTCACTTACTGAAACACACACTTTTTTCCAATCCTTCTGGATAAGTTTATATATATATACAACATACATATACATTTCCACTATTTAGACACCAATAGATGATAAAATGACTTCTTCTTTGCAGGGAAAATTTACTAAGTTAACCAAACATCTTAGCAACCACCAGTCAACTTTACTAAGCTTTGGAGGTAGGGGTCAATCTCTAGTATACAGACACTCCTGAGATGGGTTTTCAAAACACCTCGCTGCTTAAAATACAGATGTTATAGTTCACTTTATATAAATGCATTAAATGAAAAAGAAATGACAAAATCATATGAATCATTTGAAATCGGAAGTGTGAGAGAGTTCAATCACACCCCCAGGCCTCGCAGGGTGAGGCAGGGCTGCTCCAGCAGAAAATGCCTCCCCCGCCCATGAGGCAAAGCTCAGCTCCGAAGAAGGGGTGGTGATGTGCCTGCTCCTCTGCCTGTGCCCCTAGGTCTCCACCACCAGCAAATACTAATACCATTAGTGTGATCCTTTCTAGAGTGAAAGGCTCTTTTTCATGCATTTCTCTCCACTCCACCCCAGCCCACTCTACAGTAGCGCAGCAGCACTGTAGCTCTTGGCAGAGTCTGAAATTAAACTCTCTATTTATTTGTACACTGCTAATGTCCAGCTACACTGGAATAAGGACTGTATCTTTCTTATTCACCACCATATCCCTAGAGCCTGAAACAGTGTCTGGAACACACAGGTTACTTTTAAAATATTTGCTGAATAAATGAATTAGATAATAACCTTAACTTTTTTATAACTGTGTAACTAACCCAGTAGAATATAAGCAGCAAGAAGGCAGAGAGACAGACTACCTTCTGAACCATTACATTTCTAGCACGGAGCACAGGACCTGGCATAAATTAGTGTTCAATGAATGTTTATTGCAATAAATGAATAACTGCTTGATTGAATGAATGAATGAATATCATAGTTTTGCAAGAGCCACCACTGTGATGTGTCTGACTCCCACCCTGTAATCCACAAGGAGTCCAGAGCCTAGCTACTTTGCACACTGCCACCTGATAGATCATGTTCTTCAGAACAAGTTTATGCTATTTCTTAAGGTATCGTCAGTGACATTTGGTTGGCACTAAGAAAAAAAATGTTCTGCAGTTTCAAACCAGAAGTAATAATACAATGAGGGAGAAATAAAGTACAGGTCAAAAAGAAGTAAGAAAGTCTGGAGGGCACTTGGAACTTTTTATTTGAACAAAGCTCTTCTCTAGGAATAGTCATTTTTACTTCTTAAGGGATGATCTCCAAGGATTTATTACACCATCACTTTCCAAGAAAATCTATAACTGATGTACATACTTGATTTTTTACTTTTAACTCTAAAATGTTGTTTTTTCTAATACCCTGGAGCTGCCACGCAGAATCTGCAGTCCCTGAGGCAGGACGACTTCTTCCTGGGAGAAGAAAGAAGACAGGCCTTCCAGGAAGCAATTTCCAAAGCTACTGTTTTCTTTCGTTTGGTTTCTTCCCAAGTATCATAGGCTAGACACTTTGGTTTGAAGACAAGAAAAGAATCTCATTTAAAGTCTATCTCTCTAGGACAATTTCTATCTCCAGATCCCATTTCTTTCTTAAATAAACCCAATGGAAGGTGTTTCAAATGTGTCAGAGCAGAACAAGGGTATTGCAAGTCAAGGTGATTTTACAGGCAGAAGCGTATCTCCTTGCCTTTGACCACAGGAAATTCGGAATCTTCATTAGAGAAAGTCTTGTCTAAATACTTAAAGTGATAATCCAAAAGTAATCAGTTCCTAGATCGGTTAATTATTTAATGCTGTGTCCCTAAACATGTTACTTTTATTTTCAAATGCCCCTTACTCAAATGCCATATGTAAGACAATGTTTATTAATTTCAAACTTCAGACCTCAATGTCTACTATCTCACCTCCTGAAAGGCTTGTGGTAATTTTACAATCAGTAACTAATGAGCAGTTTGCAACTTGACTCTGAGCACCATCCTGGGAAGCAGACTGTCTCCCAGGCAACCAACCACCTGACACATCTGCCACAGACACTTGATGAAACTGTCAATGGAATCACAGTGTATGGTTTGGAAACTTTGTTTTGTGAAACTTTAAAAATACAACCTAATTGCCTTTAGTATAACTAATAACAGTAGCTAAAAGTTATTGAATGCTTACAGCTACCTAGACACTATACTAAGTATCTGACATGCGGGATTGCATTTACTCCACATCACGATTCCACGAGACAGTTACTGTTATTATATTCATTTTACTGATGAGCAAATTGAGGCTTAAAAGATTAACTTGACCAACCAAAGTCACAGTCAGGAAAAGGTGCTTCTGAGAAGTGAATCCGTTTAACCAACATTTACTGATCACGGACCACACACCACATACGCCAAGCACTGTTCTAAGGGCTGAGGATACCGAGATACCAAGATGAACAAATGGTGCTTGTCCTCAGGGTTCTCCCCATGCCTAAGGGTTTGACTTTTATGGAAAGAAAGTAAACTAAGATCATCTTTTTTTTTTTTTAACCAATTGCTTAAAATTGGCTTCTCAAGCTTAGAATATCTTCCTAAGATCAGACAGTATAAAACTAAACCTTTCAGGAGGAAAATGATTTTTAACCCCAAAATTAAATTGGATTTGACTGTCTCCTTAGCAGGCAACTGAATTAACTCCATCCTGGGTTAATGGGGAAAGAACCCACATAAATCCAAACATCCTCACCCAACTGACTTTTGAAGATCTATTCATATAAAGGAAGCTGTGATCATTTACATTAATAATGATCTTTTGATGAAGTCATTTTAAACACAGTGATAAATACTGAGAGTACAGGGGAACGAACTGAGGGATTTTGTGGGAGGGAAGCCAGAATTAAGCAAGCTCGTCTACAACCTGATCATCAGACCAAACCTAAAGCAAATAGGCAAGGGAAAAAAGTAATGATAAACAGCAGCAAGAGAAAGTAGTGTCAGCATTTTCTCTCCCAGTTACCATGCTATCAAATGAGGCAGTATTAACCTGATGTGCAGAAAGGTCAACAGAAAATCCGAAGGTGTAGCAAGGTAACACCCTACAGAATCCCACACTATGTTATGGAAAACTCAGAACATACACAATCTTCTAAAACAAAGTCCCTTATACTTTCTTCCCTATTTATCATTTTATAGTGTTAGGTTCTATAACACTAAGTATTTAATGGCATTATTTTGCATGGTTTTATCTTAAAAGCTTTTATAATTATTTGGCTAATCATTATTCACCTCACAGTATAAGTCTGGGTGAAATCATTATGTTCAATTTAGTGGAGAAAAATAGAAGCTCAGAGAGATTAAGCAACTGTTCAAGGTGACCTCGAAAAATTAGGGATGGGATAAGAATTGATCCATCTCATGAATGAAAACCACAGTTCACTGAATTATGCTGCTTCATCAGACAACTGAGCATTAAGAATAAAATTATTTGTGACATTAAAATTTTCAAATCAATGTGGCCAACAAAGGATTCATAAAATCACTGAAAACTTTTAAAAAATCAATTATGACCCAGCAATTTACTCTTAAGTATGTACTCAATGGAAATGCACATGTACATATGTTCACCATGAAGAGTCACAGCAGCATGGTTCATAATAGCCAAAGACTGAGAACTGCTAGGATATCCGTCAACAGTACAATGAATAAAGAAGCTGTGGTAGTCACAAAATGGACTACTACACAGCCATGAAAACAGCAAACTATACACACATTTATGAATGAATCTCACAAATATGATATTCAATGAAAAACACAAGACAATACATACTGCATGATGCCATTGATATTAATATAAAGTATAAAAACAGGCAGTATAAAACCTCAGACTAGTGATTATCCTTTAGCAGTATAAGGTAAGAAATGGGAGGACTCATGCAGAAGGCATCTGGGAGACTGGCCCATGCTCTACATCTTGATCTGGGTGCTGCTTGCACACGTGTGTTCAGTTTGTGAGAATTCAGTGAGCGGTACACTTAAATATTTATAAATCCATCATGAACTTCATGGAACAGAATAGAAAAAATCCAAACATAGACCCATAGGTCAATCAACTGATGTTCATCAAAGCTGCAGAGATAATTCAATGAGGGTGGGGGTAAAAGATTGTCTTTTCCAGACTAGAAAATAGAATATCCAGCCAGAATAAATGAGATACCCTTATGGAAAAAAAAAATAAGCCTCAACCATTACTCACATCATACACAAAAACTGACTTGAAATGGGCCTAGACTTCAACAAAAATTAATTACTATAACACGAAAACTAGATACCATTAAGAAAGGAAAAGAAAAGAGATAGACTGGAAGAAAATATTCACAATATATATGTCTGACAACATATTTGTATCCAGAATAAAGAACTCTTACCACTCAATCATCAAAACAAAAACAACCCAATTAAAAACTGGACACTTTACCAAAGAAGACATCACATGGCCAGTAAGCACATGAAAACATGCTCAGTATCACTAATCGTTAGTAAAATGCCAATGCAAACCACAAGAAGGTACCACTCCACACTCACTAGAATTGCTAAAATTAAAAAGATTGACAGTACTAAGTTGGTGGGGATGTGGAGTTGCTATGACTCTTGAACACTGCCTGTGGAAGTATAAAATGGAACTGTTGCTTTGGAGAACTTTTTAGTACCCACATCTACTCTATAGCGTAGTAATTCTACTCCTGGGTTTTTACCTCAAGAAATGAAAACATATGTCTACAAAAACACTTACGTATGAGAGGTCATAGCAGCTTTATTCATAATGGCCAGAAACTATAACCCAGTGTCCACCCACAAGTGAATGGATAAAGAAAGGTTATGGGATAATACGTATTTGTTTTTTCGTCCTCGGTGGTTGGCACATAGTTCCTAAAATGCTTGGAATCTCCAGTGATAAGAGTGTCTTTTGTATATTAATGAGATGACTTGTGGCTGACAACCCTAGATAGTTTCAGGATGGAGGCTGGTCACCAGAAAGATCAAGGCGTGATTAGAGTGTTAGACCTCCAGGAAAGAACTTGAGATTGCACTCAGTCATCAATGGCTAATGATTTAATCAATCATGCCTAAAGTGAGACATCCATAAAAATTTCTAAACAATGGGGGTTTGTAGAGCTTCTGTGTTGGTGAAGCCATCGAGGTGCCGGCATGCCGAGAAAACACATGGAGGCTCTGTGTCCCTTCCCCCATACCTTGCTCTATGCATCTCTTCCATTTGCCTGTTCCTGAGTTGTATCTTTTATAATAAACCAGTAATCACAGGTAGCATTTTTCTGAGTCCTGTGAGCCATTCTAGCAATTACTAAACCTGCAAAAGGAACCCCTGATTTATTTATTAGTCAGAAATATAGTGACAACCTTTGACTTGCAACTGGCATATAAAACACAGATAGGCTTGTGGGACTGAGCCCTGTGAAGTCTATGCTAACTCTGGAAAGTTAGGCTCAGAATTGAACTGAATTGTAGGATACCCAGTTAGTATCAGAACTGGTTTCAGTGTGAAGAAACCCCACACATTTGGTGTCCTAAGTGTTAAGAGCAAGAACAGTTCGGTGGTATATTCACACAATGAATAAATGCAGTGAAAAGAATGAACTCCTGATACATGCAACAACATGCATAAATCTCAGGAACATTAAGAAACGCTAGGAGTACATACCACATGACTGAACGTATGTGAAACTTTAGAAGAGGCAAAACTAATCATAGTAATAAAAAGCAGATCACTGGCTGAAGATCCAGGGGTGGTGTGGGAAGATAGACTGCAGAAGGTCAAGAGGGACTTTCTGCAGTGATGGGAATGTTCTGTATCTCGACCAGGGTGGTGGTTACTTGAGGGTCATACATTTGTCAAAACCCACTGAACTATACACTTAAAATGAGTGCACAGGTAAATTATACTTCAATAAAATTGATTTAAAAAGTAAAAAAAAAACATAGTTCTGTACAAGAATATATAATGTCATGGGATAATAATTAGCATATTCAGTTTTTTTTAAAAAGGTTACATTTCTAATATTCTCCATTAAAAGGAAAGGGAGCTTTATGGAGAAATGGCCGATTCTAGGACTAGGACAGGAAATATACAAGATGAGCATCTCGTAGATAAGCATCTTCATTACAGAAGGTGATGAAGGCTCACAAAGAAAAACCCCACCACATGGCTTGGGTCAGGGAGGGGCGGGGAGTATGGCAAAGGGGCACAGGGGCCAATTGACAGAGCTCCCAGTGGCCAAAGCTGGAATATTCTGAGCAGTAAAACAAAGCAGTACTGGGTTAGACCCCAGACTAAAGAAATTAATCTTCGTGAGTCCATACTGATATTAATGACTGAGTAAATTAATAACAGGGAAGAAGAGACAAATCTAATGTGCAGAACTCCACATAAATGATGGAGATGCCCCACCCTAAAGGAGGGGCAGCACACTCCCTAGTCCCTGTGTAGGCTGCACACAGCGACTTCCTTCCAGAGACAGTGGAGAAACTGCGCACTGCCTCAGCCAGGTGATCAAGCTGAACGTCACAGTGACAAGTCACGTTGATAGTGTGTATTAATACTTTCGATGTGATGTTATGAGAATGGCATTTTACCTCTCTGATCTTCCTCCGCAAGATGCACAAGCCCAGCCTAATCTTGAGACAAGCTCAGACAAATTCCATCTGAGGAACATTCTACAAAATACCTCATCATACTTCTCAAAACTGTCACGGTCAAAAGGAAGGAAGGTCTGAGAAACTGTCACAGCCAAGAAGAGCCTAAGGAGACATGACAACTAAATGTAAGGTTACATCCAGGACAGGATCCTGGAACAGAAGAAATCATTGGGTAAAAATTAAGGAAATCTGAGACTGTGGACTTCAGTTAATAGCAATGTATTAATATTGGTTCACTAATTGTAACAAATATCCAGTGTTAATAATTGGGGAAACTGTGCAAATGTGTGTGTGTGTATTGGTGGGGCATAATATGGGAACTCCATACTGTCTTTGCAGTAATTCTATAAATCTAAAATTGTTCTAAAAGATAGTCTTTTAATAAAAATCAAAACAAAAAAGGTCACAAAATAGTAGGTACAATGTGACCCCTTTTGTGGTAAAACTGTGTGTGTGTGTGTGTGTGTGTGTGTGTGTGTGGATAATGAGTATTTAAAAGTCTGGAATGATACAAACTAATATGGTGTAATTTATTTCCTTCTTTTTGCTTGGCTGTAACCTTAAAATTTTCTACAAAGAATTATATGAAAAACATTTATGAGGCAAAATAAAATCTTACTTTTTAAATTCAAATCTTAGTGACTTTGTACAAAAGATTGTAATGACAGCAGCGAGGGATCTTAATCCACTTCCCAGCACAGTCGCTGATGCTACATCTGCTTCCGCTTTCTGTCCTTTGTTCACATTATTAATATGTCGTTTGTGATTTTTACCATCGGGCAACTCAAAAGGGCTGGACATGACATTTTTACAGGTTGGTATATAAATATGTTAGAGGACACAGGAGCTAAATTAAAAAGAAACGTCACTAAAGTGAGTAACAGCATAAAAGTTTTAAAGCTTTGAAGACTGTCCTGAGGACAAAATTTTTCAAAAATTAATTCAAAAACAAAATAGTTTTCAAAGAGCCCTAAAAGCCTTTATTCTATTACTCTGCTAACTGCTTTGCTATCTGAAATCTTGTGGCTTTTCATTTCTTTATTTAAAAAAAAACCACCAGCACCAAATTGATAACTTAATTTCACACTTCCAACTTGAATAAAACTAACAGATTATTAGGTCTCGAGACTGATAGACTGAACACATGGACAAGACCAATAGGAATAACAGAATAGATACTTAAAGATAAAAATAAACATGCTCACAAATTAAAAGAAATCCCTAAAAGATGGAAAGCAAAGGAGGAAGCAACTGCAACTGCGGAAGGTGGAACCAACACTTGTGGCATTCCCAGGTGGGAAGTCGGGAAGTTGAGGTCTAGGAGGGGCCCCTAGACTGATGAGAGGCCACTAGAGTGGTGACGCGTAGCATGTGAGCTGCCACAGCAAGTGTAGTTGCTTAGCTGTGCCCACCACCCAGTTGGGGGCAGTGACCTGGGGCCAGGTCTGCCTCCAGCTGCAACAGTGCATATGGAAGCTCAGTTCTGGGACACAGGGCAGTGTTCTGGGCAAGTGACAGGTGACTGAAGAAGAGTTTGTCCTGTACAAAGAATACCAGCCTCTTCTGCAGCATACCTCTATCTCATCTCCTCTAAGTTCTCCTTGACTGAGAAGCAGGAAATCCCAGCTGTTAGAACAAACACAGAACTAAGGATCACTAATGTTTACAGGAAGTCACATCATGACAGAAAAAAATAGGCCAGGCGCAGTGGCTCATGCCTGTAATCCTAGCACTCTGGGAGGCTGGGCGGGGAGAATCGCTTGAGTTCAGGATGCTGTGAGCTATGATCACACCACTGCACTCCAGCCTGGGTGACAGAGTGACACTCTGTCTCGAAAAAAAAAAAGAAAATTAAGAAGGAAAGAAAAAAAAAAATAAACTCAATAAAAGTATTCTTCTCCCAGGACAGAAGATACACATTCTTTACAAACACATATGTAATTTGGAAAATCTGACTACATACTAAGCTACAAAGAAAACTTTAACAAATCTCTCAAATTGATAAACAATCTTCATTCATTCAGTAAATATGATTTTGAAAATCCACACCAAATATGTATCCTAAATAAATTTACACATCTGGACATTTCAAAACAGTTTTAAACAACTCTTGGATTAAAGAGAAAGTCAAGGTGGAAATGAGAATATTTAGAATCAAATGAAAACAAAAATATGCTATATTAAAATGCATAGACTTAAATTCATTCATTAAAAAACTCAGAAAGACTGGAAATAAACTATGCTTCCAACTCAAGAAGGATGAATAAATAAAATAAATCCAGATAAAGCAGGAACAAGGAATTAATAAAGATAATAGCACACAAAAAGAAAAAAGGATAATTGTCAATAAAACCAGAAACCAGTTCTTTTAAAAGATGAGTTTAAAAGAAAAAAAAGAACCTTTGTAAATAAGCTCAAGAAAAAAGAAAGAATGTACAAATACCCCACATGAAGACAAGAGGAAGAGATAAAATTGCAAGAAGAAATTTTACAAATCATAAGAGTACACTACAGGCATAACTTTAAACCAATGGCTAGAATGAGAGATTTTTTTTAGGAACATATAAATTGTCCATAATTGGCCCAATAAGTAGTAAAACTCTGACCGACAACCATAGACGTTAAAATGGTAAATTGCAAATGTGCCACAGAAACAAGGCACTGAACCCAGATAGTTTTACAGGAAAATTTTATCAAGATTTCAAAGTACAAATTAATCTCACCTTATGAAGAAAAATAATAACAGAAGCTACCCAAACTGAGCTGATGAGGCTGACACTGAAACCAGGAATCTCCAACAAAAGAAAGTAAAATCACAAGGTGTGGTAAATTCCCACAGGGGTTCCAATATTTGGTTTTCCTCTCCTTCCAGGAGAGTAGAAGACTATACTTCCCAGATGTCTTGTAGTTAGCTGGGACCATGTGACTGCAGTGCTTTTAGCAAAAGGGCTGTGTGTCACTTCTGGGTCATCGTATAGGATAGCAGGTAAGAGATCTCCAGGCCTCCATGAAGCCTGAAGCCACCACTTGGGATGGTGGAACGGCAGATCCCTTATCAGCCCTGATATGTGAATGACCATGTGGAAAACAGCCCCCACTGACTCACAATGAACATGTGCAAAAATTAAATCAACAGTGCAGGGGAAACACCAGCCGTGGAACTGGTGGACGGGGGGCCCTTTAGCCTGACATTTCTGTCTTCCCACGGTGTTTGGTCTTCCTACAAGGAGAATGCATTTATATCTTGCTTCTTAATTAAAAATAAATCTCATCGGTCCAAGAAGAGAGCAAAGAAAAAGAGAACAGACAGGAGAGGGAAGAAGGTTAAGAAGGAGGGAAAGGACAGAAATTCTTTTAAAATTTAAGATCTGGAGAAAAATCTCACAGTATTTGTAGAATCTTGGATTGGAAGCACTCTTGAAATGACCCTTTTAATAGATATGAGACAGTCTAAACTATGTATTAGTGCTTCCCCCACACCCCCAGGGTTATCTTCTTTTTAAACTAGGGGGAAAATAAACATGATAGATGTATTTTTAAAGAAAAGTTTCTTGGTTTGGTTCTGTAGGAAACAATGTCCCCAGTATGGACAGAAATGTCTAGAGGTAGATTTAATAATTATTAACTATAAAACTAACAATAATAATTGCTAATATTTATTGAGAGCTTATTATGTATCAAAATCTATTAATAGTGCTTTGCAGACCGTATTATACCTAATGCAACAGATGAGGGTGCCAAGGCTGGTGAGACTGAGTTACTTGCCCAAGACCACACAACTTGTGAGAGGAAAACCTTGAGCCTGTCTGACTCTGGGCCCAAGCTCTACACTGTACTCGATAGTGTTTTTGAAAAGGTATAATTATGGTGACAAATTGACATACAACATAAGGGAGCCAGAATGCCCTAGAGAAACATATTTTTAAAAAAGCAAACAAGTATGGCTTAAAAAAATAAAAAGGGAGCTCTGCTAGGTCCTGCCTCTAACTAGAGAATGAAAAAAATTGTAAAGCAGTGGTATCTCATTAAATATACATTTTTAAATATAACAGCTTGTTAAGATATAATTCAAAACTATGAAACTCATTTTTAAAGTGTAAAATTCAATGATATTCGATATATTCACAGAGGTGTATAACCATCACTGCCATCTAATTTCACAACATTTTCATAATCCCCAAAAGAAGCCCCAAACCCATATCAGCCACACACTATTTCCTCCCTTCCCCCAGCCTCTGGCAACCACTAATCCACTTTCTATCTCTGTGTAATAATTGCCTATTCTGGATACTTCATGTAAACAGAACCATACAGTATGTGACTTTTTCTTTCACTTAGCATAATATTTTCAAGGTTTATTCATGGTGTGGCATGTATCAGAATTTTATTCCTTTTTGTTGCCAAGATTTCATTATATCGATATACCACATTTTGTTTATCCATTCATCAGATGATGGACGTTTCAGTTACAACCATGTTTTGGCTACAGTGAATGATGCTAATGAACATTCATGTAACAAGGTTTTGTGCAGACATATATTTAATTCCGCCTAGAGCTAGAATTGCTAGGTCACATGGTTACTCTATGCTCAAGACTTTGGAAAACTGTCAAACTGCTTTCCAAAGTGGCTGCACAATTTTACATTCTCATCAGCAATACACAAAGTTTACAATTTCTCCACATTCTCGTCACCACTTATTATTTTTTATTTTAGCCATCCTAGTAGATATAAGTGGTTTCTCATTATGGTTTTGATTTGCATGTCTCTGATGACTGTGATGTTGAGCATCTTTTCATGTGCTCATTGGCCACTGGTACACCTTCTTTGAAGAAATGTCTATTCAGATCCTTTGCCCATTGTTTTTAATTGAATTATTTGTTTTTTCATTGTGGAGTTGTAAGAGTTCTTTATATATTCTGGATACAAGATCCTTATCAAACATATAATTTGCAAATATTTGCAAATATTTGCAAATATTTTCTCCCAGACTGTGGGTTATCATTTCATTTTCTTCAGGTGTCCTCTGAAGCACAAAAGCTTTCACTAATTTTTTTTTTTTTTTTAAGAGACATGGTCCTACTCTGTCACCTACCCAGGCCGGAGTACAGTGGCAAGATCATAGCTCACTGAAACCTCGGCTCAAGCAATCCTCCTGCCTCAACTTCTCAAAGTGCTGGGATTATAGGCATGGGCCACAGTTGCCCAGCCAAAAGCTTTTAATTTTGATGAAATCAAATTTATCTATTTTTTTCTTTTCTTGCTTGTACTTTTGTTGTATCTAAGATTTCATGCCTGGTCCAAAGTCTCAAAGATTTACTCCCATGTTTTCTCCTAAGAGTTTTATAGTTTTAGCTCTTATATAGAGATCTGTGACCTATTTTGAGTTAATTTTTGATATAGTTTGAGGTAGAGGCCCAACTTCATTCTTTTGCATACAGAGATATCCAGTTATCCCAGCATTATTTGTTGAAAAGACTATTTTTTCCCCCACTGAATTATTAATATCTCATCATCACTGTTGAAAATCAACTGACCATAAATATAAGGGCTTATTTCGGGATTCTGAATTCTATTCCACTGATCTCTGTATCTATCCTATTGTACCAATCTATCTGAATTACCTTAGCTTTGCAGCAAGTTTTGAAATTGGGACACGCTAGTCTCCAACTTTGTTCTTGTTTTTTCAAGATTGTTTTGGCTATTCTAGATCTCTTGTATTTTCAAATGAATTGTAATCAGCTTGTCAAATTCTGCAAAAAAAAAAAAAAAAAACAAATCCAAAAAACAAACAAAAAACAAACCTCCTGGGTTTTGAGAGGTACTGCGCTGCATCTGTAGATCAGTTTAGAGAGCACTGCCATCTTAACAATATTCTTTCAATCCAGGAACACGGACTTTCTATTTATTCAGGTCTCTTTAATTTCTTTCCAAATGTTTTAGTTTTATAGTTTTTAGTGTAAAAGTCTTATATTTCTTTTGTTCAATTTATTCCTAAGTATTAGTTCTTTCTGATGCTATTTGAAATTAAGTTTTAAAATTTTTTTGATTTTCAGTCGAGTAGAGGTTGCACAGGGTAGCGAGGGGATAGAGAATGACAGGACTTGGGGCGACAGCTAAGGGACACGGGGCTCCTTTTTGGGGTGACGAAAATGTTCTATAATTGATTGTGGTGATGGCTGCACAACTCTGAATATAAAACCACCGAATGGTACACATAAAAGGGTGAATTTTACAGTACATGAATTATCTCAATAAAGATGTTACCAAACAAAAGAGAGAACCTTGTTGAATAGATGAAACAAACTTAGCATTTTGTACTCTGTTTCATTTTCCTCAATAAGAAAGTTCCATTTTCTCAGGAAAATGTCAAAAAGTCATGTTTAGACACTAGAGATTTACTTGGAAACATTAACTCCTGATAAATTAGTCTGAAACCAAGTTTGACACGATTGCCATAATATTAAACTAGGGGAAGAAAAAACACAAACCTCTGCTGTTTACTTTTGTAAATTATTACATGGAATGTCGATCAAGTACCTTCAGCTTGACAAATAAATAACCTACCCATTAAACAAACCAGCTGAAGTCTTGAGCAATGATTTCAAAATAGTCTCTCAACTAAAATCCCTGCTTCATGTGTTGGTTCAAATACAAATTAGTCTTATAATTCCACATTATCAAAATCCTTCTTGATTTTTAAAAAATCACCACTGCCTACAAACTGCTCTCTGGAATTTAAAGCACGAAACTCAATTTCTCTTGATCTACTTTACCAACTTTATCATCCAAATACAATTTATTTAATAGTCCACAGACCACAGTATAGCAATTTTTACCTTGGGTTTTTCTTCGTGTTGCATGTTGTCCCCTTTCTATGACATCTAACCAGTATTTCTTGAGCTAAAATGTGGACTCAACAATAGTACACAGCACATAGAAGGCACTCAATCAATATTTGCTGAAGAACTCCACTTGTTATTTATGCTAGACACTGTGCTGAGCACCTCACCTGTGTTACCTCCCGTTTTACCTCCACAAACCCTATGAAGAAATCAAGGGTCTGAGAGGTTACTTATCCGAGGCTGCTCACACTGATCCACTGTCTGCTGACTGAAATCCTGTTCATTCTTCAGGTTGCAGCTCAAATCCTATCTCCTCCCTCATTTCTAGGCCAATAATGATTTCTCCTTTCTCTAAACAGCTGAAGTACTTCCTGCCTTTGACATATAAATGTACACTACCTTAAATGATTTTTTAAAGCAGTCTTCATGTCTTAGAGCAGTTTTAGGTTCACAAGGAAATTGAGCAGAAGATACACAGAGTTCCCATATACCCACTGCTCCACACACGCACAGCTTCCCCCACTATCAACATCACACACCAAAGTGCAGCATTTGTTATAACCCATGAACCTACATTGACACATCAATATCATGCAAAGTCCATAGTTCACATTAGGGTTCATTCTCGGTGTTGTATATTCCATGGGCTTTGATGAATGTATGATAACATGTAGCCACCCTTATACCATCATACAAAATAGTTTCACTGCCCTAAAGCTCCTCTGTGCTCTGCCTATTCATCCCTCCTTCCCCTGAAACCCTTGGCAACCACTGATCTCTTAACTGTCTCTACAGTTTTGCCTTTTCCAGAATGTCATATAGCTGGATTCGTATAGTAGGTAGCCTTTTCAGATTGATTCTTTTCACTTAGAATTCTTACAAATCAGCAATAAAAAGACAAATAACCCAATCAAAATATGGGCAAAGGATCTGAAAAGACATTTCTCCAAAGAAAATATACAAATGGCCAATAAACTCAGAAAAGATGGCAACATCATTAGCCATCAGGTAGATGCAAATCAAAACCACAGTGAAATACCACTTCACACCCACAATAGTTAAAATTAAAAAGATGGATAAATGCAAAGGCAAGGATGTGGAGAAACTGGAACACTCATACATTGTTGGGGGGGATGTAAAATGGTGTAGTTGTTTTGGAAAACAGTTTGGCAGTTCCTCAAAATATTGAACGTAGTAGAGTTTGCATATGACCCAGCAATTCTACCTCTATGTAGAATACCCAAGTGAATTGAAAGTATATGGCCAAACAAAATCTTGTACATGAATGTACATAGCAGATTATCCATAGTAGCAAAAATGTAGAAAACAACCCAAATGTCTTTCATCTGGTGCATGGATAACCAAAATGTGGCAAATCCATACAACGGAATATTATTCAGAAAGAAGTACCAATCCATGCTACAATGTGGATACACTCTGAACATACTGTGCTAAGTGAAAGTACTTAGATATAAAGGACCACATATTGCAAAATTCCATTTATAGGAAATGTCCAGAGTAGGCAAATCTATAAAGACAAAGGAGATTAGTGGTTACCAGGGGCTGAGAATAAGAACAGGGTGTGACTGCTGATATATGGGGTTTCTTTCTGGGGTGATGAAAATATTCTGAAATTACAAGGTGATGGTGTACAACTCTGTGAATATATTAAAAATACTAAATTGTACAATTTAAAGGGTGGACTTTATAGTATGATAATATATTTCAATAAAAAAAGAAATGCAATAGTTATTTGAAGACTAATATAAGTGATATTTGTTTCTTAGAAGTATTTGTCAGTCTTAATGTTATCTTATTAGGGGGTTATAAGACAATGTTTAAAATGCCATCCCGTGTGGAATAACAGGTGTTAAATAAATTCTTTAAACAGGAATAAAAAGACAACGGGCACCTATTATAAAAGGAATATAAAATATAGTGTCTGCCCTTAAGAGTTTACAGTTTAGCTAGACAGATAAAAATGCATCAATAAGAAAACCAAAAAAAATAGTGCAAAGCAGATCACTTTTGCTAACCGCATTCAATGGCTTCTCGGGCCCTATCGATTCATCTTTTGTCCTGTCCTTTAAGTCTATTCTTTCCAGTCCTGCTGCTACTGCTCAGTTCCAGGCAACTCTTATCTCATGTCTGGATTATTACAATAGGCTCTGGCATCTCTTTTCTCTAATTCATTTTAATCATGAAATAATTATTTGTTGGATAAAGGAATAAAATGCTCTTCATTATATAACCCCACACACACAAACCTCTGAGCTCAGTACTGCTTACAAAACAAAATATGAATTTCTTTAAAATATATATATATAAACCCTTAGCATCTAGCACTTAAAACTTTCATAACCCTAACCCACTCCCTTTCGGGTCTTAGCCCATCATCCCCTACAGTCAGACTGTGCCTCACACATTTTTTTTTATGTACTCCTTTGCTCAAGACCCTCCGCATCATATAGCCCCAGCTAGATCTCTGTTTCCAGGCCAGGTTCCAGTCTCCCATCTTCCATCATCTGTCATCTGTCTGTTGCTGCCTTGTAAAGTTACTTCCATCTTTTATTAGCTTCTTAGATAACTCTCTGAACGGATTTTAAACTCACTGAAAGTAGGGTCCATGCTGGGGGTAAATCTAAGACAAGACTGACACAGCGAATCAAATTTCACCATGAGCTGCACCAGCGGATTACAAGAATTCAGAGAAGCAGAATGTCACTGGAGCGAAGATTAGGAAAGTTTTTTGTTGTTTTGTGGTTTTTGTTTGTTCTGCGTTTCAAAGGTTTGGATACATCAAGAGGATGTATTGTCAGGAATCAGAGGGGTAGGCTGGGGGAGCACAGCATATGCCCGGGTCCATGTGTCAATGGCTTAAATGCCTTAGCTTGGATCTAGACACAGATACAAATTCAATCTTTAAAATACAGTTAGTTTCAAAATGCTACTCTATTCATAAAAATAGCATTGGAAAGTAAATCATATCAGCACAGTCAGAAGTCTAAGCTTTCAGCCTGTTACCTCACCTATAATAGGATCTTGGGCTAACTTTTCTGCAAACCCACCTCCATGGATCTTCTATCATGCTACCATTTTCTGCTCACTTAATTTAAACCTCTGAATACATAGTATGAGAAGAGGGTACAAAGAGGCTCAATCTTCATACTAACAACATTATTGCAAATGCTCAAAGCATGCATAGCCTGCATATGACAGCATTTAAAGGAAAAGGACTTATTTCCTGGGGGAAAAAACCATGAATTTATGAAGACTGGCAGCTGTAGAAAAACACAGTTTCATGACGATGAATTGGTAAAAGTCAGTTGGTGTCAGTCAAAAAGTCAGTCAAAAGAATGGTGAGAAAATAGGTGGATAACTGTTGATGCTTCTCACATGCACTACGCTGCACGCAAACGCTGTGACAAAAGTGTTTGTCTTCTGTGGCCTAGAGCAGGTGGTCCGAGGTACTGGGTATAATCTAAGGTGTTTGGAGAAGGATGCATTAAACAAAGCTCTTTAGAAATGGATCCTCTACTAACTGACCATGATCAAACAATCATAGTGGTCCAACAAGTTGATCATGGGTTGAGAGCTGTAAACCTGCCTCTTCCTTTCCCCTACACCTTACAGGATAGCAGGGTGGAGGTAGGGCCATCTTGCATCAGAATCCCCTTTCCTCTTCCTGCCACATAAATCCATACCCCCTTACAGTCAACTTCCCTATCCCAGCAGAGGGACAGAGAAGGAGGGAGGGGAAAAGAGGGAGAGAGTGTGAAGAGGAGAGAGAGAGAATGCATTACATTTTAGAGAAAAAATATATATATAATTAACAATCTCTGCCTTCTGTTCTAAAATATTAAACATCTCCACATTTATCATTAAATGATCAATTTGTACTAGGAAAAAGCTACTATGAGCAAGCTGTTGGAGTTCCTGTATGTAAATTCAACTTTCCTTTCCAACCACCAATAAAAAAATGTTCAACAAACTTAATACTTTGACATTAGAATCTTTTTCTTAAAATTCAGAGGCGATGATAACTTCTATATAACATTACTTTCATTGCCCTACCCACAAGGTTATAATGCAAACTTTAAAATGCTGCACATACAGAACCTACAAAGGTTTAACCCTATAAAGAAGTTGTATGGGTCTCAAAGAGACAGTTATGCTCTAGTTGGCAAACTGCTGCCTGTGTTTGTAAATAAAGTTTTATTGGAACACAGCCATGCTCATCGTTTACTTAGTATTTATGGCTACAACGGCAGGGCTGAGTAGTGCAGTAGTGACCACATGGCCAGCAAAGCATAAAATATTTACTATCAGGGCCTTTCAGAAGTTTGCCAGCCCCTGCTCCAGATGTAGAGTAGTAGTGACTATATATACGCAACTTCAGTGGACAAACTTGTTGGGGACCCATGAAAGTTAGAAAATACTACCCTGGCTTTTGACTACTTATTAATTTATTTACATGGATTTGAAACACACACAATTTGGTATAATTCATGCAATACATACCCATCAAACTTGAACCAGATGTAAGAAATAACCATTCTACAAGAACACCATGAAGCATTCCTCTCAAATCACTATGCTGTAGTCTACTGAAAAATATTTGCAGAATAGCAAGTAGAAAAAGATAGAAAATTTCCATGTGTCTCTCAGGGTTTGGGCATTCACAACACTCTGCTCAGCCCTGGCTCAGAAAAATCTCTGTGCAAAGGTTGGGATGAGAGAGGGGAAAGGGCCTTTATGAGGCCTTTATTTACCCAAGGGCCAGGCTCAGGGCTACACGAGAAATGGGATGGTCCTCTCCACCTACAAACACTAACTGTGAGTATAAGAAGCCCTTCTCCAAAACCACCCAAAGAACCCAGTTCTGGACTAAGACTTGGATAAAAATAGCATTCTTATGCCAGTCATTCAGAGTACTTGAGAAACAAAGAGTTTTCACAAAATGCTAACTTTCCTATGGTTATGAGGACAAAAAGGTCAGAAACACATACAGGAAAGCAATTATCAGTACTATTTTTACAAGTCCCATTTTGGACAGCTACAAAGATAACCAACAGAAGAATCTGATACCAAGGAGCCTCACATTCATTACCTCCCTCAAATACGGAACATTTCTTGCCCAGGTCCTCTTTCCAGCCCATCCCTAGCGAAAGCCTCTATTCTCTTTCCAGCCCCCCTGGCTTCTACCCCAGTCCAATAAGTTAATTAATTGTTTTATGTCTTTGCATCCCAAGACTGGTCACTTGGATCACTCTGCCCTAATTTCTCCTACTCTGGGCAGCGAGTAACCTCCCTCCCCCAATCACGCATCACTCTCTCCCTAACCACCTTCTGCCCTCACCTGGGAGTGTAAGTCCAACTTGATCATCTGGGACCTGAAGCCACATATATAATCCTTCTTCACTACACCAAACCAAAAGATGTGCATGGATTTTGAAATCATCAAGTGCTGGGTTCAAATTCCAGTTCAACTATTTACCACCAAACAGGTGATGGGGCAAATTACTCAACCTCTCTGGGCCTTAATTTTCTCATCTGTGCCATATGGAAAATACTTCTTACTTTTCAGAGTTACTGTAAGCATCAGAATAGGTACTCAACAAAGACAGCTATTACTTTTAACTTGTCTTAATGATTACTACTAACACCAACATCACTTATCACTCAAATGTCTGGCCATGTGATAGCCTCATTACTCATTTAAACTTTATTTATTAATATTCACAAACTTCTGTTGTATGTAATATTTAGCCCCATTTTATAAAACGGAAACAGAGAGAGAAGTTAAGTAGTAACTCACTTAACACACCTAGGAAGTGGGGAAATCAGGATTCCAATCCTAGTCTTTCAAGTATGGTTGATCCTCATTATTCGTGGATTCTGTATTTGTGAACTCATCTACTTGCTAAAATGTATTTGCAACCCCAAAATCAATACTTGTGGCACTTCCCTGGTCACTCACAGATGTGCGCAGAACAGTAAAAATTGAGTCACCCAAAGTGCATGTTCCCAGCTGAGGTCAAACAAGCAATGCTATGCCTTCTGGTTTCAGCCTCATACTGTAAACAAATGGTCTTTTCATGGTCTACTTAGTGTCATGTTTTTCACATATTTGTGCTTTGTGCTAGCAATTTTGCTGTTTAAAATGGCCCTCAAACACAGAGCTGAAATGCTGTCTAGTGTTCCTAAGCACAAGATTGTGATGTGCCTTGCAGAGAAAATACACATGTTAGATAAATTTTGTTCAGGCATGAGTGATAGTGCTGTTGGCCGTGAGTTCAATCACTGTTAACAAATCAGCAATACACAGGAAATAAGGTGTCTTTAAACAAAAGCATACAGAAAACAAGGTTATGCATTAATCAGTTGGCAAAAGTGTTCTGACTGGAGGCTCACAGGACCCTAACCCCATGTTTCCCTAGGAACAACGATTCGGGATTTGCTAACAGTGTGTGTGGCAATTTTACAGAACGTATCTACTGTGAGTAACAGGAATCGACTGTATAAGTCATCTTTCCACTAAGACTGTCAGGGCCGGTATTCTCCACACCTCAAGTACTGTGCACAGGCTCACGCTAGCCAGTAGTTTTCACTCTCGTACCTAAACCACACGACCCATGAGACACACTGATGGGGGCAGGGGTGGGGGGAGTAGAGAGTAAATGTGACATTCCAATCATCTCAAAACCCTGGAAGAGAGAATGCACACTGAAAACACACAATGTTCCTCTTTCCTCCTTCCTACTTCCAGAATTGTAAGAAGGTTTGGTGTTCTCTGAAATTGTTATATTTAGGAAATGGTTCCCAAAAAATGAATTGCAAATTAGTTAATCAAATTAAAAGCTGCCTTCAGTATGGCATTCTTTTTTTTTTTTTTTTTTTTTTTGGGACAGAAACTTAATATGTCCCCCAGGCTAGAGTACAGTGGCATCATCATAGCTCACTGCAACCTCCAACTCGCTCAAGCGATCCTCCCACCTCAGCCTCCCGAGTAGCTGGGACTACAGGTGCGTGCCACAATGCCCGGCTCATTTTTCTAATTTTAGTAGAGATGGGCTCTCGCTCTTGCTCAGGCTGGTCTCAAACTCCTGACCTCAAGCAATCCTCCGCCTTGGCCTCCCAGAGTGCTAGGATTACAGGCGTGAGCCACCGTGCCCAGCCTGGCATTCTTGATAATTGTCACATTTCCTTTCCTCCCTTTTCAAAGGTACTCTTCTACTCTGCTTTCAGCTCTAGCTACACGAATGAGGTGAGAATATGGAAAAGAATTATCACCATACTGAGTTCTATCCTAGAAAATAAAGATTCTCCTGAAATTAACTGCCAAAAATTCAATAAAATGCAACAAAGTAACCCTATAATGATATTAAGTTATTGCCAAATTGCCAGAGCCCTATAGAAATGGCATCCAGTCCTAAGCAATTTTTGCTGTTTCATGCCTAAAATTTTCATGCAAAAAATCATTTTATGCCAAGCTAAACAGAGTTTATAACTTCTTTTCTCTTCATATAAAGGGTTGGGCTTTAAGAGACTTTCCTTATTTAGAAAAATTAATCTACTACAAAGTATGTCACTCTGTATATGTACTTTTCTGTATGTATATTTCAATTCAGAAAAACGATATACCCCAGGTTGAATTGAGATAGGAAACCAAATCTTCAATTATGAATTGATTACAAGTAAATTTCCTACAATAAAAAGCTTTACAGGCCGGACACGGTGGCTCACGCCTGTAATCCTAGCACTCTGGGAGGCCGAGGCGGGCAGATTGTTTGAGCTCAGGAGTTTGAGACCAGCCTGAGCAAGAGCGAGACTCCGTCTCTACTAAAATTAGAAAGAAATTAACTGGACAACTAAAAATATATAGAAAAAATTAGCCGGGCATGGTGGCACATGCCTGTAGTCCCAGCTACTCGCGAGGCTGAGGCAGGAGGATCCCTTGAGCCCAGGAGTTTGAGGCTGCTGTGAGCTAGGCTGACGCCACAGCACTCTAGCCCGAGCAACACAGTGAGGCTCTGTCTCAAAAAAAAAAAAAAAAAAAAAGCTTTACAGTCTAAATATTAAAGATTTGATACTTTCTATATTAATTTGAATTTTCAAAAATAACAAATAATGAAAGTCAAATAGTTTCATTAATAGCTCAGTTGAAATTTATGTACAAGATTAATAAAACTAAAAGCAATGAAAAGATAAAAATCATTTGAAACCATGTGTGTGTGTATAGGTACATAATCACATATATACACACACTATATAGTCTCAAAATTAATTGGTAATTAATTAATTGGTAATTAACAAAGTAACCCTATAGGTACCAATTAATTAACCAAAATTATTAGAAATACAATTAGGATCAAACTAAACATTCATAAATAACCCCTTTTGCAAGAAAGGAAATCAATAGGAACAATGAATAGCTTTATATATGATAAAGAGAATATGTCTCCTATTAATTGAAAAACGTTAAAACAGAACAAGTTTAGGGCAATATAGCAATATATATCAACTTAATTTTTAAATAACTCAACAGGTAATTTTAAATATACAGCTCTAACTTCATAAATTTGAAGTCACTTGAATTTATCACAAGCACAGGAGACTAACAAGTGAATTCAAGGAGTACAAAAGGGAATTCAATTCAATTCGAATGCCATCTGTTCCATTACGTGTTTCTGTAACATAGATGAGCAAATGTTTGATTGGGAAGTGGTAATGATGTCATTATGGCATGGAAATCACACTGATTCATTTGAGAGTTTCCTAAGCAAAGAAGTGGAAGGAGTAGAATGAAAATCTTAGGCAAGAAAGGAAAAAAACCCTCACCTAACTTGGCCTTAGCAAGAAGCTGTGCTTTCTGAATGCTGTCGAAGAGCCTGCAGCTGGGTCTCACTCCCCAGAAGGGCGTACCCACTGCCAGGCAGAGGCTCCCTCAGCTTGGCTAGTTATGCTGGCTCCCATCGATGGCCACTATAACAGAAGTGCCACCCAGAAGTGCCACCAGCTCAGAGCTTGACTTCTATTTGCATTGTCTCATATCCACTACCCCTGTACCAATCCAAGCATCGCCAGAATTTCCACTTTGCTGTTTTTTGCATATTTTTAGTATTAATTTTAGCAACATCCAGCCATACTGAGATGCCTGCCGGGGTCCAGGTAATCTCTGGAGGTACCAATTGTTGGTTTTGCTAGTAGTTACCAAGTTGCACTGATTTTGAGAGATCTGCTGTACTCTTACTTTTCTCACAAGATATTTAGTAGTTTCAGGGCACTATAGTGCAGAATGCAAGGCTTTTCAGGAAATAAATATAAATATTCCATTATAGCAGATATACCTATAAATATTTATCAAGTGCTATCTACTATGTACAGGCAATGGGCTAGGTACTTAAATTTTAGGACCTAAGAGAATATGTTTTCTTAAAGATCTCGATTTAGCCATGGGAGCAGATGAGTAATGAGCACTTAGTTGCTAGAGCTGTCATAACAAAGTACCACCTACTGAGTGGTTTAAACAACAGAAAGGTATTGTCTCACAGTTCTGAAGGCTAGAAATTCAAGATCAGCACCCAAACCTGGAGAAAACCTAGAAGTCCAGCTGCTTTTGCCCTCGGGTCATTTGCTAAGAGATGTCCTTTCAGGGTTTGGAGGATGAAGGCTGGAATTCTTTAACTGTCAAGATGGGGTCCTGGTGAATTCTCTCTCAGTTTGGGCTAGCACGCAAAAGAGTAGTGAAAAGTTCAGACAGTAGCCAGGCTTCGCATCAGCTGGGTGACCAAGAAAATCTCAGCCTTGATTCTGGACTTCTATGAACAACTTTCAAATACAAATGACCAGCATACCTAAACCACTGACCAGGCTCTAGGTGGCCACTTGGTAGAACACAGGTAGGTTGGGCACAAATGGCACTGCAAGGGTTTTGAAAACAGAACTGACATTGAAACCACAACCCACAGAAGGCTGGTTAGAACACATGCCCTAGACTCAACCGGGACAATGCCTGCTAAAACAAATACATCAATATTCTCCATAGTATTTACACGAGACACAGAGTTCCATAACATAATAATCAAAATGTCAAGGATATAATCCAAAATTATTCAGCGTATGAAGAATCAGGGAAATCACAACTCATGTGGGGAGAAAAAGATTTACCATGCAAACTCTATTCGTAAGAAAGCTTAAATGGCTACATTAATATTAGACAGAGTAAACTTCAGAGAAAGAGAATTACTGAGGCAGGAGGAGTTCAAGTCCAGCCGGGGCAACATAGTGAGATCCCATCTTTTGAAAAAAATTAAACTAATATAAAAAAGGACATTATACAATAACATTTTTAAAGGGTCAATTCACCAACAAGATATAACAATCCTGGATGCGTATGCACCTAACAGAGCATCAAAATACATAAAGCCAAAACTGGCAGAATTGAAAGAGAAATAAACAAATCTAAAATTACAGCTGGAGATGTGATAACTATAATCAGTAGTCGACAGAGCTAGCAGACAGTCAGCAAGGATACACAGAAGAACTGAATGCCATTACCAAGCTGGATCAAATTGCCATACCTATTCAACCACAGAATACACATTCTTTTCAAGTGCAGTATGGAACACTCATAAAACAAATCTTAGCAAACTGAAAAGAACTGAAATCATACAATGCATGTTCTCTGACCATAATGGAATTAAATTAGAAAGCAGTCTGAAAAGATAACAGGAAAATTTTCAAACACTTGGATGTTAAACATCACACCTTTAAATGATCCATGGATCATTAGAGAGTGTTTTGAACTAAAAGAAGATGAAAAATAAATAAATAAAAATTTGTGAGATTCAGCTAAATCAGTACTTAGAATGAAATTTATAAGGTTAAATGTTTTTATAACAAAAGAAAAATGTCACAAATCAAAAGTCTAAGTTTATGCTTTAAGAAATTAAAAATGGAAAGCAGAATAAACTGTTACAGTAAGAAACTCTTTGAAATTACTGTGAGCTAGGCTGATGCCCCGGCACTCTAGCCCGGGCAACAGAACGAGACTCTGTCGAAAAGAAAAGAAAGGAAAAGGAAAGGAAAAGAAAAGGAAAAGAAAAAGAAAGAATGAAAGAAATTCTAAACTGGGTTTCACTGGAGTACCAGAAAGAGAGGAGAGAAAGGAAATGGGGCAAAGGCAACAATGAAAGAGATTGTGGCTGGGAATTTTCAAGAAGTGATTGCTATAGTTTGAATGTGTCCCCCAAAAAGCATGCGCTGGAAACCCAATTACCAATGCAACAATGTTGGGAGGTGGGCCTAATGGGAGGTCTTTAGGTCACGAGAGCTCCACCCTCATGAATGGATTAATGCTGATTATAAAAGGGCTTGAGGCTATGTGTCCAACCTCTTGCTCTCTTGAGCAAGTGCTTTCTTGCCCTTCCACCTTCTGCCATGGAATGATGCAACAAGAAGGCCTCACCAGATGCTGGCACCTTGATATTGAACTTCTCGGCCTTCAGAACTGTGAGAAATAGATTTCTTTTCTTTATAAATTATCCAATCTATGGTATTGTTATAGCAACACAAAATGAACTAAGACAGTGATGAAAAACATCAGCCTATAATTTCAAAAAGGCCAAGCAGAATAACTAAAAAGAAATACATACCTGGCTACATCACAGTGAAACTGCAGAAAATGAAGGGCAAAGAGAAAAATCTTAAAAACAGCCACAAAAAAAGGGAAAGACTATTTTCCAAGTACTTATGACTAACTTCTCAAAAGTAACAGTGGAGATCAGAAGATAGTAGAATATCTTCAAGAAAATAACTGCTAACTTAGAATTCTCTACCCAGCAAATCTAGCTTTCAAGAATCAGGATAAAATAAAGATCTTTTCAGATCGATAAAATCCAAGTTAGCCAAGAACATAATTTTCAAGAGCTGCTTACCATCAAGAGCTCCTTTTATTTTAAACACATAGAACAAAGAACAAAAAATTCCCAATTAGTGAAATTTTATAAAGTAATTATGCAGTAAGATGGGTGCCGTGGCATGTGCCTGTAATCCCAACTACTCAGGAGGCTGAGGTGAGAGGATAATTTGAGCCCAGGAGTTCAAGATCAGCCTGGGCAACACAGTGAGACCTCATCTCAAAAAAAAAATAATAATAGTAATATAATAAAGCTAAGTTTACTATAAGAATAAACAAAATTATCTACACTTTTCTTATATTCAAGAGTTAAATCTGATCCTCAAATTTTAAACATAACAGATAATTATCTAATTTTCTGGTAAGGTAAAGAAACTGAGGTGGGAGCAGGGGAAGACAATAAGATTTTAATCCTAAAATGAACATCTTCTTATGGACATTACAAGAGGTGACTGACTGAGTTCTAACTTCTGTCTGTGAACATGCCAACTTGCTGCAAGAAAAAAAAAAATTACTCTAAACAGAGAATGCCACGTGGTCTCACAATGTAGAGAGAATTTTTTTCAATCTGACAACATCATGCCTATAATTTACAACAGTGTATTTTCTCATTTTCATCAGTAATTGACTCATATTCCTGCCCTAGTTCACCATACATCAGCCCCCTGTTCACAGGCACTCTGTCTGGAGCTTTACTGACAAAGAACAGCAACACAGAAAACAACAACGCAGTTTGACATTTTGGGCTACATGACTAGAGGGGGAAAAAAAAAAAGAAAGAAAATAATACAGTGCGCTGAGAAATGTACAGAATACTAAGCTATGAGAGTAACTGAAACTGGACAGATTTATATTTGTACCATATTTGGTCAAGAGAAAGTACAGAACTTAGCCAATTAATACACCATTTTCCATTCAGCCACATACTATAGTGTTTTCAGCCTTCTGATCATCTTCCCTCCCCATCAGATTAACAGATCCTTTAAGCAGCTACTCCACCTCATTCATTTAAAACAACATTTAATAACTGCTTTGTGCCAGGCCCCGGGCCACTGGAAAAATAGAGATGATTGAGATCCTGCCTCTCATCTTTAGCAGCTGCAGAGACAAGGAAATAAATAATATGATTAGCATTATGAAGACACAGTGATGGGAAGACAAGAAGGAGTCAGCAGGGAGTAGATCATTCTACGGAAGGAACATGTGTAAAGACATGTCTGAGAGGCACAGTGAATTCGGGGAAATGAGTGATTCCATGGAATGTTTGGTTCAGGAATAGGACTAGGCTAGAACCAGACTAGAGAAGGTCTTACATGCAATGCTAAGGAATTTGGACTTTGCCCTGTTTGGCAATGAAAAGCCAAACATGACTAGATTCATTTTTTTTTTTTTTAAGCTATAAACTCTGGCACTGGAGTAGAAAATCAGAAGGAATAGGGAGAGGCAGGAGGCAGGAAGCTGACCTCCTGGAGGCTGTTTCAGTAGTCTAGGGAGATCTTACACTACTTTGCCCTCACCCTGCGGCATCTAACACTGGGCCTTACGCATAAAAGAGAACAATAACTTTAAACTGATTCTAAGAGGAAAATACCTAAATTCCTTATAGAGTGGTTTACTTGCTTTTTAAGGTGTGTGCAGTAATTTCTTTTCCAGGATAAGAAAAGGTGGGGGAGGGCCACATCACGTACACTCTGATAAGACCACTGCCATGGTTCAGTTTGTCCTTGCCAAAACTCATGTTGAAATTGGATCCCTAATGTGGCAGTGTTGGGAGCCGGGGACTAGTGGGAGGTGTTTGGGTCATGGGATAGGTCCCTCATGAATAGACTAATGCCCTCCCATAGGGGTGAGTGCGTTCTTGCTCTCACAGGAATGTACTAGTTCCCAAGAGAGTGAGTTGTTAAAGAGTCTGGCTTCCTTGGTTCCTCTTTCTTGCTTTCACTCTTGCCATGTGATTTCTTTGCACACACCATCTCCCCTTCCACTTTCCAACATGAGTTGAAGCAGCCTAAGGCTCTCACCAGATGCAGTTGCCCAATCTTGAACTTCCCAGTCACCGGAATCATATGCTAAATAAATCTCTTTTCTTGGCCGGGCGCAGTGGCTCACGCCTGTAATCCTAGCTCTCTGGGAGGCCGAGGCGGGCGGATTGTTTGAGCTCAGGAGTTCGAAACCAGCCTGAGCAAGAGTGAGACCCCGTCTCTATTAAAATTAGAAAGAAATTAATTGGACAACTAAAAAA